>JADRCD010211949.1:5889-36429 GCA_019843815.1 Montemys delectorum | reverse complement strand
TTTGTAGTTTTCTCTCAACATCACTCCATGAGAATATTCTATCAGTCTTTTCAATTTATCATTTATAATTTTATAACTTATAATTCTGCACTACATAGCCTGACTTATACTCTATACTTGTTTCTAAACAGATTCCCTAAATAAATTGCTAATGTGTCAACTTTTTTTTTGACCATCTTTATTTTTGAAATTGGGTCTTGAAAAAGACTTTCTTGAGAAAAGAAATCTATTCGACTCCTCAGAGCTTTTAAAATGCAGCTAAACCTGTCCATTGTTTTATCCACCTGAGATTTCTCCTTTAGCGAGAAGGCAAAACAGAGTGTTCGCTGCAGTTGTATTTAAGAATTCCCATGGAGGAAGCCTATGGACGCCACATAAGCATATCAAGTGTGACAGACAGGAAACAGAGCTGGGGAGGAAACGAAGACAAGGAAGGTCTCTCTTTTGCTCTCAGAAGGCTTGACCTCTCTAGGGAGTGATGAGTCTTGCCTGCGAGCGCTTCATGTTAATCCAGCTTGATGAGAGAGTCATCATGGACACATTAGAAAGGCACTGAGAAACAGAGTGGAAAGAAAATCTTTGGGAGGGGGAACGAAACACAGCTAGCTACTCACCCCTTGGTGTTTGTGAGGTGTTCTGTCCACGGTCTCACTGATACCCAAACATCTGATGCTTAATTCCATTGTGTAGAATGGCACAGTGTTTGCATCTAACTGTGAGATATATATTCTCCTACATTCATTTGATTTTTGATTTCTTTTTTTGTTATTTGAGTGTTCTCCCGTGGGCTTTATATAGTTTCTAGGTTACTCATTATACACTATATAATCAAATGTAAATACTATATAGTTGTGTGTTGCTTAGGCAATACATAAGAGTCTGTGCATATTCAATACAAGTGTGATTTAAAACATTTCCTGTGACTGGAGAGGGACTAAGCAGTTAAGTGTTTACTACTCTCTCAGAGGACCAAGGTTCAGTTCCTGGTACCCATACGGCAGCTCACCACTCCCATTCTAAGGGATACGAAACCCTTTTACAGACCCTTCACACTTGGGGGGAATAACAAATTGATTTTGAGCTGGGTAGTGCTGGCTCACACCCTTAGTCCCAGTACTCAGGAGGCAGAGACAGGTGGATCTCCGAGTTTGAGGCCAGCCTGGTCTATAGAGGGAGTTTCAGGGCAGCCAGGACTACACAGAGAAGCCCTGTCTAAAAAAAAAAAAAAAAAAAAGATTTTTCTGAGACGTTGAGTAGGAGGGAACTTTGCAATAAAGTTGATGGAAAATCATGTGGCCAGTGGTGGAAAGCTGGGTATGTTCAGTGGTCCAGTCCACATGCAGCGACTGAGGGAGAGAGCTGAGTGTGAGGACCCTGGAGCAGTGGTGACCTAAAGGGAGGTTGAGACCTTACTGTGAAGCCCAATAAAAGGTTCTCTTCCCAAGGTTCTGATAAGCACTGGTGAGCTTGCCTGTTTGCGGAAGATGTTTGAATTTTCAGCTGGATTAATCCGGCTGACAATAGAGCAACTGGCAAATATTATGCAGGGAACCGACTTTCCATTCCAGCCCAGACTCCTTGGAAAACCATTTAAAAAAAAAAAAACCAAACATTTATTTATTTATTATATGTAAGTGCACTCGAGGGTATCAGATCTCATTACGAATGGTAGTAAGCCACCATGTGGTTGCTGGGTTTTGAACTTGGGACCTTTGAAAGAGCAGACAGTGCTCCCAACTGCTGAACCACCTCTCCAGCCCTGGAAAACCATCCTTTTTGTTTTTTTGAGACAGGGTTTCTCTGTGTGGCCCTGGCTGTCCTGGAACTCACTCTGTAGACCAGGCTGGCCTTGAACTCAGAAATCTACCTGCCTCTGCCTCCCAAGTACTGGGATTAAAGGTGTGCACCACCACCAGCCCACATGGAAAACCATTCTTAACCGTTTCCTTTGCAGTTCAGACTCCTTGAAAATAAATATTTAAGTTGTGCTTAAATTGGCACAAGAACCATGGATATTTTCATCAGGCAGCTAATGTGAGCTTCTGAATATGTCTTTATTAAAAAGAACTGAAATTAAGTATGAACTCAGAGCAGTGTGCACAGGTTGCGGGTGGCTGCCTGCCTGAAGAGCTCAAACATCAGCCTCACCTGTTCACACCAGGTGGCGTGACTTTTGTGGAAATCACTGGTCTCTGTGTTATCGGAGCTATGATAACTCAGGGTTGTTTATTTGTTTTTGGAGAAAATTAAGTAAAATTAACCTCTGTTTTGTTGTTGTTTTTTTAACATTAAAGTCATTATCCTTCTCAGTTCTTGCCCTTCTCCCATTGATACTATCCTATGTGTTTCTGCTCTCCCTTCCTGTGTCCAAAGCAGACATCACCAGTTGATCTCGAGTACTTTTTCAGTTTAGCCGCAGCATAGACATAGGGGGGGTTTCATGCCCTAATTCCTAGCTAACACAATCTATGGACTACATTTGTGAGATGAAACTGTTCCTTGCCCTAGCACAGGCTCTGCACTCTCTTAAGTTCTCCTCAGATGCTAGAAACCTTACACTTCAAATAGAACTCTCCAGTTCTGTGTCATTTATACACTTCTTCCCAGTCACTGACCATAATTACAGACTCATTCTCTGCCTCAGTTTTAATGACAGAAGACTCCCCTAATAACTTCATAACAGAACCAAGACTGACAGAGTGTCCAGGTTTACATGTCCTATACAAGCACTGAATCACTTGCATATCTGAGGAAGAATTCTGAGAACAAACTTGAACAAACTAGCTCATTCCCCCCAAAGAGCTGAAATTCCACACACACACACACACACACACACACACACACACACACAATTTTTTTCTATATAAATGATGGTAAATACTTGGCTTTAAAATGGACCCAACCTTCTGACTCAAAACTTTCCTTTCTAAAGCTTCTGTATGGGCACACATCAGACTAAACTCTGTCACATCCTTAGAGCCTCAGCCGCAAGCACCATCACACTGGAGGCCGTGACTTCAATCCATGAGTCCAGGGGCACACAAGTATCAGTCCACAATAGTGGGGTCACTTGCTTTGTCACGTGCGTGGTGATTCATGCACTTATATTGTTATCTTTTATGTCCAAGATGTCAAGTTTTGCTGAGTTTATGTTTCAGATCTTTCTACAGAATTTGGGATTGTCTGCTTCATGTCCATATGTGTTTTGCATGTTCAGTCTCCTATTTACTCATTTACAGTTAGAATCTATAGTAATTTATTTATAGTTAGAATTCACAAGTTCAGAAGGCACCCAGTTTGTAGGGTCTCATTCTTCAGTGATTATCCCTAAACTAAAGGCATGAAGTCATATTTGATAATTGGGCAATTGTTGGATAAAATTCATTTTTTTTTCTTTTCTTATTTTTTGTTCTGAGGCACCCTCAATAGACATATATAGTATTTAATTCTTGCTGGAGGGGACTTTCAGAGACAGTGTAGGGAGAGCAACAGGTTTTGGATTGGAGATGGGCATTCTTTCCTTGGAAGTACAGGAAAGCTTCAGAGCTGATGGGTGCTTTGTCAGAGAAATTTAAATAAAATAAGTTTTATTTAACTTGTCATCACGGAGAACTGTGACGTAATAACAGTCAAAATCCCTGAAGTGGCTATGAGAAAGCCTCCAGAGACTGAAGGCTGTGAACTTCTCACGGTGAACCCAGCATTTGTGTCTCAGTTAGGGTTACTACGGCTCTGATGAAACACCACAACCAAACCGACTTGGGGAGGAAAGGGTTTGTTTGGCTTATCCTTCCACATCACTGTTCATCATCAAAGGAAGTCAGGGCAGGAACCTGGAGGCAGGGGCTGATACAGAAGCCGTGGAGGGGTGCTGCTTACTGACTTGCTCCTTGTAGCTTGCTCAGGCTGCTTTCTTGTAGAACCCAGGAACTCCAATCCAGGGTGGCGCCACCCACCATCACTAATTAAGAAAATACCAACAGGCCTGCCCTACAGCCTAATCCTTCAGAGGCATTTTCTTAATTGAGGTTCCCTCCTCTCGATGACTTCAGCTTGTATAAAGTTGACCTAAAAGTAACCAGCATGGTGCTTGCTCAAGGAAATGGGGGCAAGTGACCAGGCTTCATGCAATAAACTGGGTCTATAGTAGTAAATGAACAAAAAACAAATAAGATTTCATACATCCCAGTCAGAAATTTAAAGATAAGATTTACATAGTTGAGAAAAATAATCTTTGGATACATCACATGCTTCTCTGTGAAACCTCCTGGAGCTCACTCAGATGCAGGTTCGCAGATCACCCAAAGGTGGATCCACCTAGACTTAATCCATATGAAACTAAAATGAACTAACTCAAAGAGCTTGTGAAATACTAAGGATCAAAACCTGGAGCGGTCTCAGTGCACTGAAGAGGCCAAGATAAAGGCTACGAAGGTCCCATGATCTTATTTGTTCTGGATCTTATTTATGACTTACAACCAACTCTAAACAATTCCTTCATTCCCTGCCCCCAGCCATTTAATAACAAGACAATCAGAAATGTCCGTGCAAAATACTGTCTTGACAAAAATTTGTCTACCAGAGCACAATGTACTAACAACACTGTGGGCAACCATTACTCAAGTGCACATACCATCGGATTTAACCTTCACAAACCTCATTATTGTCTTAATTCAAGGATTTGCACAGGGCGACAGCTCTTGCTCCCCAGCTCTTGTTGTTGTTCTGGTCTCTGTTTTGTAGGCTTCGGTGGCATAAAAACAGCAGAAAGGACAAGGGAGAGGAGAAGGGAAGGACAGATCTTGCTAAATGACATTTCTGGGTGATGGGGCATCATGGAGACTTATGCTTCTGATCCACCAAAAGGTGGAGAAAATCTTTTGGATATTCAGCACGATTGGTCTTAGCATTAAGACCTGCTTCATTAGATTGCATCATAGTCTGTAAACAGTAATTTGTCCTCAAATGTTCCCAGGAGAAACAGACACAGAACGAAGATGCACAGTCTTTCTTTAGTGTTCACTATCTGCAAAGAGAGAGACAAAGAGACAGAGAGAGAGAGGAATGAATGAATGAGTGAAAGAGTGAATGAATGTAGCTTTCCACCACAGAGACTTGGAAAACAGTGATAATACTGCACCAGCTGTGACACTTCAAGAGTGATGTGGGGCCAGAAAAAAAGAAGAGATTCTAGATAAGATGGTCAGGGCAACCTCTGGAGGGTGGGCTGCATGTGAGCCAAGCCCACAAAACACATAATTGGAGAAGGTCAGGGAAGTGACAGCGTGGGCTGCAATCCCTTTTGTAAAGGCCTATCAGGTGAGGTGGGAGAGAGTAAGGGATATTGATTAGATGGGAAGTTGGGCCGAAGCATGCCTGGGCTCCTTAGTACATATTATTGCTTTGCCCAGTGCTCCACCTGGAGTTGTACACACACACACACACACACACACACACACACACACACACCCCTCTGCAATCCATTGGCTCTCAGGAAGCTACCTGAGGGAACCTTGGCAGTTGGAGAATAAGGGTAAACAAAAGGCAGACAGAGCCTGAGGTCACGGGGTGAGCGGTAATAACATAACAAATTCCTGAAGGGAAGGGTAGTCTGGCGGTAGTCACTACACCCAGAGGGGAGGCGAGGAGGGGGAACTTCCAGCACACTCCCTCCACTTAATATGCTGTCTGATGAAGCAACAGATCTCGGGAGGGAGTGAGGTCCCTCTATGTAGTCACATCTGAGATCTCAGTGAAGAATGTGACACACAGGGGTTGGGGAGATGGCTCTGTGGGAAAAGCAAGCTTAGAGACCTGAGTTTGATCCCTATCACCCACAGAAAAGCCAGTCACAGCAGTATAGACCTGTAACCCAACACTGGGACAGGTTAAGACTGGATGATACTCAAAACTTTCCGGTCAGCCATCCTGGCTGACTCAGTGATGCTGAGGTTCAGCAAGAGACCCTGCCTCAAAAATTAAGGTGGTGAGTGATGGAGGATGCCACATGTCAACCTCTGAGCTCTACATGAATGTGCATGGACACTACACGCATGCATGCCTGAGAGCGCGCACACACACACACACACACACACCCCAGAGGTGATAGTGTAGCTGTAAATCAAGCTTTGAACATTGCATTTAGAAAACAAGCAAGAACAGAACTCAGTGTTGAGAAATGAGGTCTGTGAGAAACAAGAAAGTCAACATTCTAATAGAGAAGTCTGGGAATGTAGCTCAGTTGCCCTGGTTTGGTCTCTAGTACTATATATTAACACTATATATACAGGGCACGGGACAAACCTCTGTAATTCCAGCACTTGGGAGGAAGAGGCGGGGCTATCAGCAACTCAGTGTCATCTTTGGCTACATAGAGAATCGAAAGCCATGGGCTAGAGGAGACCCTGTCAGAAACCAGCTGCTGCTGGCTTGTGCCTGTGTCCTGAGAGAATTCCCTGCATGTTCCCATGTGTAATTATTCTTGGAATTAGCAAAGAATTTTAAGTGGCTAAAATGGCCACAAGGCCCCAGGACGCCCTTTTCTGACTCTGAGGCTGAGTAGGACTCTCTTAGACTGGAACGTTCCCCATAAGCAATCTCATTTTTTGTTTTCACTGTGAACTTTGGTTCATGGGCTTTTTCACGAAAAAGCTGACATTTTTAAAAACACAAAGAGATCTATGTGTACACATACACACGCATGGCCACACTCTTACGGAAGCGTTCTGAGGATTTGTGACCTCCGAGTTCATCGGTTCACTGGCTAACTTTGTATTTTGTGCTGCTCAGTAAAAGTCCTGGAGCCTGCATCACACAGTGACAGAGGCTAGGCAAGTGAGCCAGTTACCACAGGAGCAGGTATTTTCTCTGTGTTCCATCCCAGGGCCTTTAGGACCAAGGCCCTAATTTGTACCACCATAAAAGACACTTTCTCAAATTCCTGTCCCTGACTGCCCAAGCCCTCTGCTTCCTAGTTTAACCTCCTTTCCCTTCTCATTAACTGGTCTTTCACCTCATCTTGAAATCTGAATGAGTGCCCAGAATTAAAATCAAAGCCTGTATTCAGCCCCTTGAGCGAACTCGTCCTCCCTCATCTTAGCCAGCAGATCGACCATCTTCTGGGGTGGAGTCCATGGGCTGTAGGCTGAGGCAGACAATGGGAGTGGGCATGGGTCTGACTGGAGCCTTCCAGCAGCATCTCTTTCAGCCTTGGGTCCCCTCTTCCCTCCTCCACCCTGTTCTCAGGTTGGGGCTCTCTTAGGGCAATCACATCTATGAAAGGCAAGGCCTGTTGGGACATGACACAGCCACAGAAGGTCCTCCAGGCAAGCCTTCCCATAGACAATTTGGCCAAATTCATAAATTAAGTTGAAAATTTGATCCAGCTTGCTGCCAAGCAGGGCTAATTAATTTCTGTAGAGACTGATGAACAGGAAGCTCACGATTCGCATTATTTCATCAACAATTAATTCACTAAGCTCCGATTCATTAGTTTCCTGGCATTCACCTGCCTAAACACTGTGGGGAAGGTGTTTGTGGAGGGAGTCTGGCTATTTTAAGCCTGCTGGAGAACACCTTAGGCTCAGCTGCCTCTCTGCAGGTGACTTCACCCTCCCCTGGAGAGGACTCATTAGGGGGTGTTTGCACCCCAGGAGGCAGGCCTGGGTGGTAAACCTTTTCTTCCTGGGACCTTCTATAGCTCTGTGGCCTTCTTGGCAAGAAGCTCTGGGCCCCATTTTAATGGCTGCTCCTCTAATGAGCTAAAAAAAAAAAAAAAAAAAAAAACCCGCCCCCAGGGACAGGAAGTGGGAAGAAATGGCCTTCCTGCTCAACTCTCAGCCACTCTTGCTATTCTCAGCCCTCCTGCCTTCCTTAGATCTCCTGGAGTCCCAGAGCCTTGCAAAAATACAGTTTTTTGTTTGTTTGTTTTTTGTGGGTCAGCCAGTAGGTACGTCATACATTTGTGATGTGCAGTTCCAGAGAACTTCTGGAGGAAGAACAACCTAAGTGTTGCCCAAGCACAGGGACCCTGCTTTGTTACAATTGTATACTTAATACATAGCATAGCCTCTCACATGTGGTCAACAATAGAGAAAATGAAGCAGGGAAGACGGAAAGGCAGAAGGAAAGCCAGGCATGGTGGTGCACCCTTTAATCCCAGCACTAGGGAGGCAGAGGCCAGAGGATCTCTTGAGTTCAAGGCCAGCCTGCTCTACAGAGTGAGTTCCAGGATGGTCAGGGGTACGCAGAGAAACTTTGTCTTGAAAAACCAACCCCAACAAAACCCCCCAAACAAAACAACAAAAAAGAAAGAAAGAAAACAAAGGAAGAAGGATAGAGCTGAAAAGGCTACGAGACAAGTAAAGCTGGTATGGTATCAAGTGGGAGAAGTGGGGTATAGAGGTGGTAGTTGGGAGCCATGATACAGAGAGGAGAGAGTTCTGCACTGCACATCTCTGAATACCCTGCAAGCTGGATGGACACACTTAGAGCCGGCTCACAGCTACACAACCATGGGCATCCACATGCAAGCTGAGAAGGAGCCACAGGATGCCAGCAAGGAGGTACTTTCCAAAACTTTAACATTTTTTTTTTTTTTTTTTTTTTTTTTTGGTGGGTGCTGGGAATTGAACGCAGGTCTTTTGGAAGACCAGCCAGTGTTCTTAACCTCTGAACCATCTCTTTAGGCCAAAATGATGCTTTAACTCTTTTTTGGACACTTTCCAAAGCCAAGCTCAGGCTTGCACATAGAGCTGTGGTCAGGTGAGTTCATCTGGCCTGGCTCCACCCTCACTCAGGCAGAAAGAGCAGGTAGCCTCGACCTGACCAGGGGATTCTAGCTCTGCTTCTTAGCAGTGGTCACACTCTTGACAGCCTTTCTGTTCCTGAGTCTTTCTCTCTTTTTTTGGGGGGGGGGGGGGGGGGTCTGGGCATAGTAAACTACTGCAGCAAAGGCAGGTCTTGGCCCACAGGGTAAGGCTCGGAAGCCTTGACGCGCCGGACCCTGCACCGGGGAGGGGAAGCCACATCTCATCCTCTCCAGCATTTATCTTCCTCCTGGGCTTTTTCTAAGCACTGCCCCATGGGGATGGGGGAGGGGCACGCCAGAAACTGAGGCTTCAATATCTGAAAACATTCTTCAAAAGATGTTGAGTGTAAGTTTTCTTCCCACAGCAGCAACTATGAGCAGGAAGAGAAACTTTCAAGTTGATGGTTTCCAGTGTGGAGAGAGTCAGCTTGTCAGAAGACTTAATCAATGTGGTCCTCTGGCTCAACCCTAAGTAAAGTTATGAGAGACACACAACAATCAGGTAAGTCTGGATTTGTTCTAGAAGCTGGGGGGAGGGCAGCAAGCGAGTGTCAGAACATTTCAGCAAGCTCCATGAGAATGAGAACATGTGGTCCGAAATGGAAGGAGCCTGCTCGGTGTCCAGTTCCGGAATTGTACGTCCTGAGAAAGCAGCAATGCCTCATGGGAGAAGTTGAGGAGACGCTGGGTGTCACACATCCTTTCCAGTTTAGGGAAAGGAAACTCAGGGCTGGGACTTGAGGTTTGGTCAGCCTGAAGCTGAAGGCCTGGGAGCATTCGGGGAGGCCAGAAAGAAAGATGCCTTCTCCACACAGCTGTCTGCCCAGCAGCCTCTGGAGGCTTTGCTCAGTCTTGGGCTTCAGGTGGCTTAGGCTGTTGTGGGTGCTGCTGGTAAATCGTGGAGTGAGGGAAAGAGAAAGAAATATCTCTGCACCGGGCAGAGACTCATGGAGTTGAAGGGTCAGCCTAACACGGTGGGTGGTGTCTTAAAGCCTAGTGCTGGGAGATAAAGGCAGGAGAATTCCAAGTTCAAGTGTAGCCTGGACTACACTGTAAGATCCTGTCTCAAACAAAACAAAGCAAGAGTAAACAACCTCAGACAAACAACAAAGCAAAATCATCCAAAAGTGAGGATCTCTGCTGTCCTGCTCTGTAGCCTGGTCTTTGCTACTTTGTAGGTTCTTCTTTTTCCCACCTTTATCCCCTACATCCCTACATTTCACCCCTTATCACTAGAGAGGAGAGAAAGAAGGACAAAGGGGAGAGGGAGGAGCCCTGAATTTTATTTCCTTTTGGTTCTTCCTTGAGCAAACCCCACCCCCTTCCGATGACCACAGCCACCGACCCCATCTATCAGGGCCCTAGCATTTGTATACTCTCTGAAAGGTTCCCAGGATTCCAAGTGTCACACAATCACAGAAACTATCTGCAGCTGGCAAAACCTCGCCTCTACTAAAGCACAATGAGACACATAATAGTCAGCTGCTACAGTCAGTCCGAAGCAACAATAAATAATCTCATATCCCCACACCTGGGATTAAAACACAAACACATTCTTACAATATTTCTGTGTTTTTAAAAGAAATCAAAATTGCAGAATTTTCACTTTACCTATCCACTCAGATGGCTGAGTGAGGGAGCTGCCCCATGCTTTAAGATGGTACCAGAGACAAGTTAGACAACTACATGGGACCACGCACAACCAGAGTAGGGAGTCAAGAAGAATTAAATGTAAGTTTGGGCTGGTTTGTTTAATTATTTTGTCTCATGTATGTGAGTGTTCTGCCACATGTATGCCTGGTGCCTAGCAGGCCAGAAAAGGGCCCTGGATCCCGGAACTAGAAGGTAGTCAGCCACCATGTGAGTGCTGGGAATGGAGCTGGGGTCCTAGAGTGGCTAGTGCTCTTAAGTGCTGTGCCATCTTTCTAACCCCATGGGTTTTGTTTGTTTGTTTGTTTGTTTAAATAAAGTTTTTCAGGGCTGGAGACATGGCTTTGTAGTTACAAACACTTGCTGCTCTTACAAAGGACAGTAGCCACATGGTAACTCACAACTGTATAACTACCGAAAGCCAGGCTTCTTATATGACTGAGAGGGATCTGAATTCAGGTCCTCATGATTCTGTAGCAGAAGTTTGTTCCCACTGAGCCTTCTCACCGGTCCCCTTCATTCTTTTCTATGCTGAAATAACTACATTTATACCTTAATTTGTGTATCCTTTCACAATTCGCTGGCAAAGATTTGGGCTATTTGAGCCCTTCAGGTGATGTGAATACAGCTGATATGAGCAGGCATGCACTTGTATTTGTGGATATCGTAGGAATAGAACTGAGGGGTCACCTAACAACTCTAGGTGTATCTTTTGAAGATACTTACAGTTGTTCTCCAGAGTGAATGTGCCATTCCCAACCCTACCAGGAAGCGGGAGAGCTCTGGTTTTCTCTACATTGTTGCTAAGGTTTATTAAGGTCTATCTTCTTTGTGACCACCATCCTAGTGGGTTTAGTGAAAAATTCAGTTTTCATTTCTGTCTTTTGGGGTGACTGGAGGAGACAGATCTGAAGATAATTTTACTAAATGAAGATGAGAATTTTCCAACAAGAGCCGTCTATGCCAAGAGTCCAAGGAAAAGGAAAAGAGTGACAGCCATTAATATGTCAGGCAGTAGTACAAGATCGAGTTCTAAATGCTTTCAAATCACACAACAAAATAACATCTGAAGTAGTTTGTTATTATTATTCTTTTTTTTTCTTGGTTTTTCAAGACAGGGTTTCTCTGTGTAGCCCTGGATGTCCTGGAACTCACTCTGTAGACCAGGCTGATCTGGAACTCATAAATCCGCCTGCCTCTGCCTCCCAAGTGCTGGGATTAAAGGCGTGCGCCACCACTGCCCGGCTGTTATTCTTATTAGGCGAAGATACCATTTTATAGATACTGATATGGAGTCTCAGAAAAAGTCCAGACATTGTACAAGGTAGAAAACTTGCAAAGAAAACACTATGGATGAATATTTACTGTGAAAAATAATACAATAGATATAACATCTGCTTTACTCTTTCCATAAAAATTCAGGAATGCTTTCAAGATAAGGGACCTGAATTAGGATGAACGAAAAACCATGAAGGCAGCTGAGTGATGTCATGATTAGATGATGTGACCCTAAATTGTTCCAGTGGAGCCTGAAGCAGAAGGGATGGCACTAAGCAGAAGAAAAGCAGACAAGAAAAAATGGAAAGTATTTCTTCAGTTGAAGGCATGACAAGAGGTGTGTGTGTGTATGTGTGTGAGTGTATGTGTACATGAGTGTGTGTGTGAGTGAGTGTGTGTATGTGTGTGTGTGAGTGTGTATGTGTGTGAGTGACTGTGTGTGTGTGTGCGCGCGCGCGAGCGCGAGTGTGTACGCGTGCACCTGTCAGAGTTAGGATTTCAGATGCTAGGCACAGCATCTCTCCCTGGTTCATAGGTTCTCTCCTTGGGAACATTTACACATCTTAGTCTATCTGGAAAGAGCTGGATGGTGTCCTGCGGAAAGAAAGGGATCCAGACAGATGAATTCTCTGTCTACTTTCCAGCCCTCTTCTATGAAGTACTGTATATGGGAGGTTTGGAGTCTAGGGATTTGGGAAGGGAGGTCAGTGGGACTGCCATCTAGTTATCTTCTATTAAAGGAGCACAGCCTCGCACCTGAGGGCCCCGCCTCCCCATTCTAAGCTCCGCCCCTATCTCCCATGGTGGGCCCTGATCTTCAGCTCCCCTTCCCTGCAGGGATTTAAATCTGAGCCTGCAGCTGCGTTCTCACTCAGAGGGGGTGATGGCTTCTGAGAATAAAGTCTGCCTGTTGGGAGAGCAGAGCCCTTCTGAGTTTGGCCCCTGAGGATGTGCCTGACACCTAACCTTGGCCAGGGCTGTACTGTTAAAGAAGCGGATAAACTGGCTCAAACCAGCCCGGGTGGGATTTTCTGTCGATGATAACCACAAAGATTCCAACTAATTTGGTTGGACAGAATAAATCAATGCCGTCTAATGACTACCTTATTCTTCTGAGAATCTGCCAGTGTAGGATTTTTATTAATGTTCATGCTCATTTGAACAGCCTACTTTTAAAAAATCAACCAATGAACCAGTCCTAGTGGCTAATGCCAGTAATCCAAGCCCTTGGGAGGTGGAGGCAGGAGGATCAGAAGTTTAAAATCATCCTCAGCTACAGCAAGTTCAAAGCCATCCTGGGCTTCATGAGACTCTCAAAAAAAAAAAAAAGATTAAAATAAAGACAATCAATGAACTGTACATATATGGCATATACATCAAGAGAACCTCTGCACATGTATAAATTTAGTATTTGATTTTTATGTTTTTATAACTAGGTTCTTGATCTTCGGTGCCTTAAAGATCAGAGGAAATAAGAAAGTAAGTACGTTAAGAACAACAGGAAAACTTTATGGATATAAAGGGGAAGCAGCAATAGGGGCGGAGTCATTGCTCACCTGACAGCGTTTCCCCTCCCCTTTCACTCAGACCCAATCCCTCCACAGCGCCTCACACTGTCACTCATAAAATACTTTTTGATTTGTCTGTGGACTGTGACTCTGCTTCATTACAAGGTCCCCAAGGTAGTGATGGCCAGAATAGTTGCCCTATTCTATAGGCAAACCTTTCTCCAGTGAATTAATGAGTGAATGAATGAATGAATGTTGTGGTTAGGAGGAACGAAAGAGTATGTTTCTGTAAAAACTGTTTTTCTCTGAGATTTAACTTTCTAAGCCTTTTCTTTTTGTTTACAAAAAGTAAGTTGGCACTTTGTCAACTTACTCCAAACTGTTTCAGCTGAGGGGTGCCTAGTTCGGGGAGGAGGAAGAAGGGACTAGGTGCTAGCTGGAAACTGGTTCTGTGAGTTTCTCCTCAGACACTGCTATTTAGTGAAGGCTATGAAATCTGTGTTGATTCTGCTTCTGGATGGGAACTGAACGGCTGTTGCCAGGAGTCCTGCAGGGAGTGGGTTCTGGGTGATGGTCAAGTTCTGATTTGGCACAAGAGAGCATTACTACATCTAATTTGCTGTTACCTGGAGACCTTGGAGAACAACCAGGAGAGTAGAAAACGAAGCAAGAAGAAAACAAGCTCTTCTTTTTTAAAATTTTATAAAACATTGAGATAGATTCATCTTTTATAGAAGGGAATAGCCATACAATACTTCACAGAGGCTGTTCAATAATACAATGATTACAAGAGTGTAAAACATGACCTTAAAGTTCAGAATCGAAAGAAACCTGAGGCGGGAGGCGGGAAAAGAGAAAACAACAAACCTCCCCCACCCAAGGTCTAGCTGCCCCCTAACAGCCAGGTTGATAAACACAAGCCTGCGGCCTGGCTTGCTTCTCCAGCACTGGAGGCCTCTGTCTTTAACCCACCTGTCCCTCGCACTGTCTCCTGACCATGCCCCTCAGTCTTTACCCACAGGCACCATCCTTGCTCACCATCTATTTCCCCTCTCCTGACCACGCCCCTCAGTCCTTTCTAAGTAAGTCTGTTCCTATGGAAAACAAGGCCAGACTGCAGAAGTACCCTAAGGGTTATACTTCCAAGTCACAACTCTGAAGCCAGAGCCCCAACTCTCCCCTCCTCCAACCCCCTCCCCCAGGCTGTGCTCTGAGAACTCCCTGTATCAGCCCTACAGCCTGCCTCAGGCCTCCATAGCCCAGGAGAACGTGAGAATTGCTGACTTGAAGGAAATAGGCTACACAAATCATCCTTTCTGTTTATATTACTCCATTTTTGTTGTTGATTTGGTTTGGTTTTGGTTTTTCAAAACAGGTTTCTTTGTGCAGCCCAAGCTGTAGCTCTGTAGATCAGGGTGGCCTTGAACTCACAGAGATCCACCTGCTTCTGCCTCCCAAGTGCTGGAATTGAAGGTGCGCATGACCATTGCCTGGCTTTTTTTTTTTTTTTTAAACAATAAGCATGTATCACATTATGATAGAAAATCATAACAGCAAGCTAAAATATCTGCAGAGATCCACAGCAGCATTTATTGTGTCTTTCTTCTCAGAACACTAGGGCTTCATCTAAGAGTTTTAGGCTTCGGGGGATAAACAGACAGAAGTACTTGAGTAGGAAGGGGCTGGTGGGCTGGGCTGTGGCATTATCCCATGAGCCATCCAGACTGTGTGTCACTCTTGCACCGAGTGGAGGACCCACGTCATGTTCTCAGGATGTTTCTAGGATTGCCATCCATGCTACAAATAGGAGTGACACCGAAAGAGTAGATGAGGGTTGGGGGTGCCTTAAAAGGACATCTGGGGTGCCTACTTATTGTGCCAACCAAGAAGCTCAACTAGAGAAGTCGATGGGCCTGCCTTGATTTTGTTTTTGGTTTGGTTTTCTTTTTTTTGTTGTTTTTTGGTTTTGGGGGTTTTTTGTTTGTTTGTTTTTGAGACAGGGTTTCTCTGTGTAGTCCTGGCTGTCCTGGAACACACTCTGTAGACCAGGCTGGCCTCGAACTCAGAAATCCGCTTGCCTCTGCCTCCCAAGTGCTGGGATCAAAGGCATGCGCCACCACCGCCCGGCGATGGGCCTGCCTTGAATCATGCAGCCCAGCATACTTGACTACCTGGTCCAAAGCCACCGTCACTGATGATCATAGTGAACAAAGGAAAGAGGGAGTCCTAGAAGCAAGCTCTGTGCACTAGAGTAAGTCCCAGCAAAAATTCTTCCACACAGCAGGGGAGTAGCTAATTTGGTAGAGTGTTTGTCCAGCAAGAAGGAAGACCTCACTCAGCCCCGAGCTCTACATCAGCCCAGCAGCTGGGAGGTGGAGGATCAGAAGATCGAGCTTATCAGCCTGGCCTACCTAAGACCCTGTTTGAAAAATAAAAGTCCTTTACAGATTGTGTGTGTGGTGATATGAGGTGTGTGTGTGTGTGTGTGTGTGTGTGTGTATGTGTATGTGTATGTGAGGTGTGTGTGTCTGTGTGTGTGTGTGTATATGTGTGTGTGGTATGTGTGAGGTGTGTGTGTGTGGTGATGTGTATGTGATGTGAGGTGTGTGGTGTATATGTATATGGTGTGAGGTGTGTGTGTGTGTGTGTGTGTGTGTGCACATGTGGAGATCAGAGGACAACTTTTGGGAGCTAGTTCACTTCTTCCATCTTGGCTGCAAGGGATTGAACACAGGTTATTAGGCTTGCGTACCAAGTGCTTTTACACATAGCACCTTCTCTCTGGCCTTTAAGTTGGTTCTTAAGAGTGATTGTTGGGAGGCAGAGGCAGGCAGATTTCTGAGTTTGAGGCCAGCCTGGTCTAAAGAGTGAGTTCCAGGATAGCCAGGGCTACACAGAGAAACCCTGTCTCAAAACAAACAAACAAAAAAAGAGTAATTGTGCTCAGTTATCTGAAATACTGACTTCTGAACAAAGTTCCATTGCCCAATGTTTTTGTACAGAAGAAAAGAACTAATTAATAACATTTTCCCCATCTATTGCTACAAAATAGATTCATAACTCTGGGTGGCTAACAGCTACACACACACACACACACACACACACACACAGACATACATAAACCTCAGCTCATTCCACTGTGCAGACTGGCCACTTTGTGAAGGCCAGTCTGACTTATTTGCATATAGTGCCTGAGGAAGTAACTTTTTTGTGGATGAATGAATGAATGAATGGATGAACAAGTGAATGAACAAGGTTCAGTCATGAGCTGCCCTAGTTAACTTCCAGCATAGGACACTCATGTCTTGAAGCTAATTCTTACAGCCCATATTTGTAGATTCATTTGACATGACAGGAAGCAATTAAAATAAGCCATACAGGGGAGGGGATGGTTGTCAACACTTATTTTGATAACCAACAAACAATGTGGAAACTGCATTTTCTCCCCTGTAAATGGGCCCACGCTGACAAGGGGAAATGGAGAGCAAACTTCAGCACAATACGTAAAACCCACAAAGGAAAAAAGAAAGAATCGCACCTTCCGTTTTCTCATCGCAAGCTTTATGCTATCGTTTCTTATTAGCTAGCCTCTTCCTCAGCAGAAACCTGTTGAAATCAGTCTCCCAGTAACCCCGCCTTCTTATTTGTTGCCTCCTTAAAATTCAGCTATTATTTTTACTAATGAGCAAAATTTGGGGATATTATCCGACTCATCTGCATCTTCTCGAGAGACTGCAAATTAACAGGCTGCTCCTCAGTCTAGACACCACAGGTGTCATTTGAATCCGGGTTTAAGCTGTTTACACCCCCCGCTGTTTTGTTTATCCTTCAACAGCAGGTCTCTGTTTAATTAAAGTTGACTTTGGTCCTGCTGGCGTGCACCGCACAGAAGTGGTTTTGCTGTTTTTCATTCCACCTTCGCCTGTCTGCTCTACTCCAGAGCACAGCGGCCCTGACCTCCAGCTCCTCTCCCCAGGGCTGGAGTGGAAAACCACAGGCCAGAGCCAAGGAAGCTCCGGGGACCAGCTCTTCCAGGGCCGGCGCTGATCTTGCCCAGACGCTAAATCATAATCTTCGTGTTTTTCGTATTTCACATTCTAGCCACAATTTCAACATCCCATCCCCGTGACATTAGAGAATGATAAATCAGCAGACAGGACAGCTCCCCTGTACAGACTGGTACCGCGGCTGGGCCCTGCCAACGCCCTTGCTCTGAGGCCCGGGTTAACCCTTTCCCGTGCCTGCTGCTTCCGCAGCCAGCCCTGTCCGGCAGCTATTTTTAAAACCGTCAAAGGCTTTTCTTGCTTTTCTTAGGGAACTTTACCCCCGCCCCTCCCATCCTTGTTTGGCCGGCTTAAGACTGCTTTAAAAACAAACAAACAAACAAACAAAAAACAAACATTTGAACCACAGGTAATGGGACTATAGACTTTCCTATTAGGATGTACTCTGGGGTCGGGTATTGTCTCACTTCTGCACCAGGCAAAACTGCAGGAGGCTGACCGGCAGAAACTTATTACAAGGCGTAGAAACACTTAATGCTGAATTATATTGTGTTGTTATTTAAAACTATAATTTACATACAGATAAACTCATTTTACTATTGTAATTTAATGGCTTTATTATATACGTGTATATGCATGTACACACGTATACATCCCACATATACACATATGGGTAGCCAGCAAGTGTGGTGCTGGGAAATGAACTCAGGGCCTGGATGCATTCAAAATAAGTTCTCTAACTCTGAGTTATTCCCACAGCTGTAGCCACGTGGCTGACTATGTAGAATTATAGGCATATGCTATTTTTAGAACATTTTTTACCCCTACCCCCATCCCCACCTCCTCCGTGTCTATTATCATTTTTCTGTCCCACTCCCAGTCCCAGGTAACCATAGAAGGTATCTACCTTCTGTCTCTATAGATTTGCCTTATCTGGGTACAAGTAGAATCAAAGGATAAATGGCCTTATGCATCTGGCTAATTTCATTCAGTGTCATGTCCTTGTAACCTCATGTCTTTGAAGTTCAGTGCTAACTAATGGCTTTAGCACCTGGATGGCCAAACTGCTGCATTACATAATCTATGAGCAGAGTATGTATAGAACATACACCATGAATTCAAGGTGTGTGTATGTACATGTATGTGGTATGTGTGTGGTATATAAGTGATATGTGTAGTGTGCTGTGTGTTTTGGTGTTGTGTTGTTATTGGAGGTGGTATGTGTGTTGTGTGAGGTATGTGTGGTGTGTGGAGAGGTATGTTTGTTATAGTGGTTGTGCTGTGTGTGTGTGTTATGCTTGGTACGAGACAGTGATGTGTGTGGGTGATGCATGTTTAGTTTGTCACTCGTCCTGTGTGTCATCTGTGTGTATATAGTCTGTGGGGGTAGTACATGTGTTGTGTATGAGTGTGGTATGTATAATATAGTGCATGTTATACAATTACCCTGTCTTCAGTGTGGTATATATGTGTAGTGTGTATGTGTGGGTGGTGTGTGTATAGTGTGTTGTATATCATGTATGTGGCCTGTATGTGTGCTGTTTGTATAATGTGTTGTATGTTATGCATGTGGTCTGTGTGCAGGGTGTTTGTGTATATAGTGTGTGTTGTGTAGTATAGAGGGTGATGTATATATTTGTAATATGTTATGTGGGGGATGTATGTAGTGTGTGTTGTAGTGTATGTGTAGTATGTATATGCATAGTCGGTGTGTTGTGTGTAGTCTGTGTGTGTTGTGTATGGGGTGGTGTGTGTGTATGTTGTGTATAGGGTGGGGTATGTGCACACATGTGCACATGAGTGTTTGTGGGGGTCATGAGAGAAATCAGTCTGCCTTCCTCGCCCCAATTCCATTCTCACAGGCAAGACAACTTGTAGCTTTTTGGCTACTCTTCTCAAACCTCCATTCTGCCATAACTTGGAATGTGACTCCCGATTGAGGGGTGTAGCTAGCATAGTGGTCTCAGCGGTACTCCGGCATTACCTAGGGAAACAAAAAAGACAACCATGCCAGGCTTATTCCTGAATCAATTACATTACCTTTGGAGGTAGGCCATGCATATTTTAAAAAAGGGCCTCTGGGTGATTTGAGCTTGGGAACCAGGGCTGAGGAACTGCTGGGCTAGGTAAGTAGTGCTCCCGAGACTGAGACCTTTACATACCTAAGAATCCCCTGAAGTTTTATAACATGCACCTTCACACTCAGCCGTCTAAGGTGAGGGCCTGGAGATCTGCTTTTATAACACACTCTGGAATGCTGTATCCTTGGACACACACCGACTGTACTTGGTAAGGTGAAAAGCTCGAGGAACTCCGTAGCTGCTTCGATCTGGTATGCCAGATCGCACCAGTGGATGGTGCACCACCATCCACTTAAGAGGTTCTAAAAGTGTGAGCCCCAAACAGCAGCCTTAATGCCACCAGGCAACTATTCCTCCGGCCCTACTCTAGGTTACTTAGGTTGGAAACTCTGGGGTAGGGTCCATCAATCTGTGTGTGATCACATTTGATTCTGAGGGCTGTCTACTCGCTTAGATTTCCTAGACATGCCCTGCCTCTCTGTACACATTGTCTTGGGTCTTCTCACTTCCTCCCTTCCATTTACAGCTCTCTACCGACGTGACGTCCATCCCCTGATGCCCACCGTCCAGTGGCAGGCCTGTGGTTCTCTCTGTTCCTTGGCACTGGTGTGCTTCTTCTGTTTTGTGTTTTGAGACAGTCTCACTATGTAGCCAGGCAGCTGAACCCTGTATCCTCCTGCCTCAGCTTTCCTAGGGCTGGGATTCCAGGGGAACATGGCGGCACCTGGCACTGGTGTTTAACAATCTCCGACAGCCTCCCTGGAGCTCTGATTTATAGCATATGCTGGTATATCAGGTATAAACATTGCCACCACGGCCAGCTCCAAGCTGAAGGCAGAGCTGGCAAGAGAAGTACTTGGGAGCAGAGAGAGGCTCCAACAGGCCCACAGCACACCACTGTCTCTCATATCTGGCTCTCTGGTGCTGTCTAGCTGTCTGCCCTCCTCCAACTAGGAGAGCCACACATAAAAGGTTCTTCACTGAGAATTTTTAGAGTTGTGTTTGTGCGTTATACACAAAGTACACATGTGGGGTACACAGGCATGTGAAATATGGGCTAACTGCAGGGCGTTGTTCTCTCTCACTTGGCTTGGAGCTTGCTCATTTGCTAGGCTGGCCAGAGAGATCTGTTTGTTTTTTTGTTATAAGTGTCCAGCACCAGACCTGACTTTTTATGTGGATTCCGGGGCTCAAGCTCAGGCCCTGGTGCTTATAAGGAAAAACACTCTCTCAACCGACCCATGTTCCTAGCTCTCTTCCTATATCTTTAGTGAATAATACCCCACTTGTATTGTGAAATGTATCATCTACCTCAGACCCACGCACACAACTGAAATTTTCAAAATAAAAATTGTGCAACTAAGAGACAATTTTAGTTTAGTTTAAAAATGAAAATCTAGATTGATCTTAACAATGGGATTACAAACACTGTTTCAAGGACTTGGGCACATCTTAAGGTAAATTATGATAGTGACTTCATAAATTAGAAGTGCTGCTTCTGTTTGATCTTAAAGTTCATAGGCATGGAAGGCTCTAGCAGATGATCTCAGCTAGGAGAGGGAAGCTGGCGCCCACAGAGGTACTCCTGGCTGTGCTACAGACCTGGGCTCATTCGTTCCTGTCACTGACCCCAACCTCATCTGTCAGATAGCTAGCTCTGAAGAGTTTGTCAATCTCTGCCTGCTAAATTACAATTTAGGATCCCAGGTGTTCTTCAAACTGAGAAAACGGTATCCAGGAATCCAGGCATGTTATTTTCTCCATTTAAAGAAATGGTTTCCACCTAAAGGGTTAAGTCTCTTGTAGGCGCTTAAAGCATCACCAGCCCTTCTTTGCATTGTGTCCTCCTCCTGCTGATGAATGGCCTGACACTTTCCTGATCCTGCAGCTCTTTGCTTTAGAAAATAACATTTGGTTTTGGTCATGGCAGAACCCCAGGCCCTGGTGATTTAAGGCTATACGGAATGTGACGGCAAATTTAAATACTTTCATATCTATAAAGCAAAGTTAAGTCTTGCAATACAGATGTTAACGTAAACAGTGTTGGCTCCTCACTCACAATAGACTTCTCTTTAATCATCGGCGGCTCAGTTCCCACTTATCTCTAATTCTATTTGGAACTTCAAACCTCGTGTTCCGTGATGATTTTCTATTTTGCTAGATCGTGGTGAGTCTGAACTGTAATTTCACGTTTCGGATTTCAGTGGATTAACTCAGTATAAACAATTAAGAAGGAGCCCTTTCCTCTAATCTTGTATTTCAAAGACAGTGGTGTTGATTCCACAGAGGTAGGGGAATCAACAGAGGTAGGCATGTTGATTCACCTATGTGTTGTATTGTGTTATTTTAAAATACAAATAACCATGTCTGTGGAAGAGATCATTTGAAAAAAACTCTCCAAGAAGACTCAGATATTTCTGGCAAGTGGGAACCAGGTGAAAGTTCAGGGGGTAATTCTTCCATTCATATTCAAAATATAAATTGGGATAATTGTTCTCGAAAATACTTAAAGAGATGTAGTGATAAGTCAGAGCGCTAATTAAGCGGCAGCCTTTTTAAGCCCAGGGTTTAATTTATCTTCAGATACTCTCCTGTTTGAGTAGTTAACACTGACATGGGCCCATCTTTTGAAAGATCACTTCATTTGTGTTTATGGCTTGGGCTCCGACATTACGTTAAAGAATGAGAATAAAAGAAAACATTGAATTGAAACAAATCATTTCAGAAGAGACTCCTGTGTTTTGATTCAAGTCTCTTTTGCGAGTCAAACTGAAGCTCTAACAACCGAATTACTTCTTAATTACTTCTCCCACAAAGCTCAGTCCTGGGCTGTTGGAGCTCACTGGCTGGTATGCCATTCTCTGGGCTGTATTTCCAGAGTGCTTTACTTCCCTGCTCCCTTACATTCCATCCCCAGCCAATCTTTAAATCTTGCCAACCATCCCTCACGATGTGTCTAGAATGTTTTCATCTGAAGAGGGCATCACATCACCTGGAGAGGTCCACAGACACAGATAATCCCAGGGCCTTTCCCCTGGTGTCTGATTCAGCATGATCAAGGTGGGTCCGGAGAATTCTTCATTTCTAACATGGCAACCGGGGAACTCCGAGGATCTATCCTAACCTTGAAAGGATGAGCAATAGGGTTCAACTTAACAGAGGGAAGCTTGGTTAGGATAGTAGTAGCAGGTGGAAAACTTCTGCCTTGGAAGGAGGCAGGAGGCTGGGGAGCACAGCTGAAAGAGGAGAAAGAGGAGATCCTGGCATCAGTGTGTATGTGGTTGGGGTCCTGGGCCCTTATGAAGTAGCTCTGCTTTTTACAGGGGAGCACACGGTGTCTGTGGATCTGAGAGGAACTCCTAGTTGGAAGCAAAGAGCTGGGGTGGATATGATCATTTGTGGTCTTCGAAGGAGTCTGTCCTCTCAGGTGAGGAGGGCAGAGCTGGAACTCCATTTTAACAGGTACAGGAGGAGAGTAGCCAGGGAAAGCCAAGAGGAAGAAAGAAAGGGTGGGTAAACTTTTAAGAGGAAGCAGTGGACAGAATCACTGCCATTCTGAGAAGAATGGCTGCATGACAAATGTTTTCTAAATGAAACAGGAATGCCACCTCGGCCAGAGAAAATGAGAGCTGTGTTTGAAGAGCTGGGATCCTTGTGGGGCCTTGGCCAGGGCAGCCCAGGTGGAGGAGTGGATAGAGCAGAGTCGGCTGAGTAGTATGTAGGGGACCAATATAGGGGATGAGTGAACGCCACTGGATAAGGTACGGGAGGGCAAGGAGCGCATGGGAAGCGAGGCGGAAAACAGATGAGGGCTTGGGTTTTCCTTTCTACCTGTGGCCCATGGTGCTTCCAGTGCTGGAGCTATTGCGAGAAGCTCCCCAATAGCTGGCCTGGACCTGGGCTCGTCTGGACTGTTTAAAACACGGTCTTCAGTTTTCCCTTTCCAAGAAACATTTCTCTTTGGGTAATGCCATGACTAAACAGACATTTTCCTGAAGTCTTGGGGGACGGTTCCTGTCACCATAGTGCCCAAGCATCCTGGTTTTACTGGGGCAGGCATCTCATCTGCCTTGTCTCGAAACCGTGCCTCAGCTAGGTGTTCTTCCTTCAGGATGAAGCGACCTTCAACCCCTCAGCTAGGAAGGATTCCAGCTGGGAGCCAAGCTTGGTTCTTTCTGACTCACTCACTCCTTCATACTCACACACACTGTTCAAAACCAAAAGGACACAATCACTTCCCCAACAAAGTTCCCGACCTTTCTACATTTTAGACAGTTCTCCCTGACTGAGGTGGAGCTCCTGTAGTTTCTGAAGGAAAAACCCATGCAATTTGGCACCAGCTTCCCCTCCTGCCCCTCTCCAGTCTCAAACCCATGGAATCCACAAAAGAAACAGCCTGCTGTTCACCTCCCCGAACCCCCTCTGCTCTGCTCTGCTCTGCACGGTGCCATCTGCCGCCTCTGCCTCTGCTTTACAGTGTAGAAGTGTAGTGTAGAAGCATGCCCAGCCAGCCTCGTGTGTGGTCTAGCATCTCATCAGAGCCCCTTTCTGCTTAGAGAAAGCACATTCACTTAACACCTTTGTCCAAGTGCTAGACGCTGTGGTGGGTACTGCTCTGGTATCTCCTGTAAGCCACCCAGCGGCAAACCAGAGGCTGTCAGCAGCACCATTGCACAATGAGGCAACTACTCAAAGACTAGGTGACTTCCGGGGACACCTGCCCAGGGGGTGCTGGAGATTGGAATCAACCCAGGTCTAGCTACGTTTTAAGACCACCTTATTATACTGCCTCCCAGTACAAGGAGGAACTCACAACAGTAGCTCTCCTGTCTCACAGATGGGCAGGTCTAAGGAGGATGCCAACAGGAGCACTGTGGGAAGAGGACCTGGAAGTACTTTTTTATTCTGAGAGTTTTATTTAAATGATCAATCTATTAAATCACACACCCCAGAAAGATTTCCCCTTATCAGTGTCTCTTTGTGCCTTTACTTAGCAGTATTTTAACAAGTAGAAATGAGAGAGAGGGAGAGGGGAGAGGGAGAGAGAGACAGACTGATGGTCTAATTGCCTAGCATCCCGAAGCCCTGGGTCCCCGGCACCATATAAACCAGATGTGATGGTATGATTCTGCAGTCACAGCACTCAGAAGAATCAGAAGTTTAAGGTCATCATCCTTGGTTACATAGTTACATTTGAGGCCATCTGGGCTACATGAGACCCCAAGGGAATAAAAATCTGGCTGGAAGCTGAGCAGTGGTGGCGCATGCCTTTAATCCCAGCACTTGGGAGGCAGAGGTAGTCGGATTTCTGAGTTCGAGGCCGGCCTGGTCTACAGAGTGAGTTCCAGGACAGCCAGGGCTACACAGAGAAACCCCAAAAAGCAAACAAACAAAAAAATCTGGCTGGAAATGTGACAGGTGCGTTCCCTGCCTAGCACATTTGGTGGGCAGCACTAGAGCCAAGGCAGGATAACCTGAGCTTGAGACACAGTGAAAACTGGAAGGAAAGACATTTTGAATCAATACTCTGGGTTCTCCAGGCTCCCCTCAGCCTGGCTCCAGCTAGAATTAGCACACCTTGGCATGACGCACAGCTTCTATGGGTGCATCTCCGAAGGGATCAGCAATGGCTCGAGTCTTCTGTCGGTCACAGCCTCCTTCATGTCTGATCTGGAGTCCTTGCCTGCCAGTATTCTGCTGCCTCAGGTTCAAATCCCAGACTCTTGCCATCCTAGCAGTCTGGCTGGCTCATCTCAGTGAGAAGAGGAGGAAAATTTCTAGCAGCTCCACCCGTGTTGCCACGGAGACAGGATGGGTGTGCTGAGCCATAACACACCTGTGCCCAATTGAAAGTGCCGAAAGATTCCTTGCTCTGTAGAGTCCCTCTGGATTTTAAGAGAAAAGCAGAGTAAACTTATAAATTTTGTAACGTTTCCATAGGCTTGTCTTCAGACATTGGATGGAGCTATCAGGTACCCCCTGGGTAATAGATAAGTTAAGGCCCCTTTCAGACTACCTGTCCCTCTGAGAGTGGTTCTAACCAAACACTCAGGCTTGAGGTTGGGACTAGGGTTTGAGGTTCATGACACCCTATTATGGGCTTGTTGGGGAGGTCTGTAGAGCACCTCTGGAAGTATGTGATCTTTGTGACATACTGTCTTCTAAGCATAGAAGCCATTTCCATCTTAATCAGAGCAGATATGACTACTGGGAACAGACTCTCAGATTGGGACCGCCACCTTCCCTCTGAGAAGGAAGTGGGAGGGGTCACTGGTCATTTCTAGCCATTCCCTCCTGTACCTCCCTCCTAAAGTGTGTAGAGGGTAGAACATTACCTGAGGGGCAAGTCCTCATACAGCCACGGGAAAGCTGTCATCCATGCTACCATGGGCCTGTGACAATGGAGCTGCCTCTCTGATGCTTCTGTAAATAAGCCCTGTAAGCTCAGTGGGCACCACACAGAACCTGGGTAGATTCTCTGGTCTTTCGGAGCCTTAGATGAAGTGAGTAAATGCTTGTGAAGGTCTCCCCAGCAATTGCTAAGGCAGCAGCAAAAATTTGTGAGTCTGCATGTGAGTTAAATTTATCAGATTCTCAAAGTGATCTTTAAAGGACAAAACCCATTTGTCCCCATGCTTCTGAGTCCCTGTGAGGTACAGTGTTTGGGGAGGTAAACAAAGATCCTTCCCAGACTCGGGTTTGAATATAGACTGTGGTGCGTTGTTGATCTCTGCCCCGTCCCCCTCTATTGGAATATAACTGAGAGTGCTGGCCCAGGGTGCTTTCTCTCATGCATTGTGATAGACTGATTTTGCTGTTATTTTAGGTATGAGGTTCAGGTTGGGTAGTTAAAAAAAAAAATTGCCAGGTACTGAAAACACCCCTCCAGTCCCTTCACAATTAAGTGCTCTCAGAGGGCTCGCTCCATTTTTGGTTCTCCATTTATTCCCCAACCCTTAGCCACTAGAGTTCTCTCCTGGCCTCCTGAAACCAGCCCCTCCCCCAGGCCAGCACTGACCCCCTCTTAAAAATCTGTAAGATGCTTTTCAAGTCCTACTCTACTTGACTTGATTGTAGCTCTTTATATGGACTTAAATAATTAATCCTCATCTATCTTAGTCAAAGCATACTGTCTACAACACTATTAGCTATCATTAATATGCTCTATAGTAAAAGCAAGGAATTCTAACCACAGATTTGAACACTACTAAACAAACTGGAGGTCAACATTTATCCATTCTTTAAAGTGACTGAGGGCCTACCAGATGTCTGTCATTGTGCTGGGTTCTGGGTCCTGTGGGGTGGCCTGAGCCACCAAGGTAGCTTTCTATTCTACAAGAAGGGAGTAAGTGAGGCCCCAGAGCCGTTAGGAGACATACTCTGTGGTTAGGATTTTTTTTTAAAATACATTACTCATCTGGGCTGGTGGATGGTCCTTAGAGACTTTGAACTTTCACAAAGTTAAGACAATCAAAGGCATTTTCACACACACACACACACACACACACACACACCCTGGAAGACATTGCCAAAGTCCAACTAAAATGATCAGGTGAACAGCAAGTCCCAATGATCAGGGGACTGAGGAATATGGATATATGTATATATACATATCTCACCTATATATGTGTGTATGTGTGTGAGAAATTTGACCCAAATGCTGAAATAATCAGAAAATACAATATACTACATCTCCAATTTGAACATTTTTAAATCTAGACTGGAGAGAAGGCTGAACATGCAGCCAGTATGGATCTGTATCCTTAGGTACAAAGGATAACTAACCCAAGCTGTAGTGGGTCAGAGAAAGAGATTTTCCTGTTGCCTGGTACTAGCAGTTCCATCAATGTGAGGCTCAGTCTTAGTGAACCCAGAGCCTTGCTAGTTATGTGCAAGGCTTGCTGGAAGGTACATGAAGCAAATGTGCTCATGATGCCCTACCTCCTTCTGTATCCTTCAGTAAGGAAGGCATTTGATAGCTGCTGGCCTGAATGGCGGTGTGGTATTTCTACAATACACAGCCCCTTCTCCACGTAGGAGCAAGAGGTACCTTCCTAAGAGTTAATGATAGATACTCTAGAAACCTACTACTGAGGGGCTAGGGCAATAGCTCAGTGCTCAAATGCTCCTCAAATGTGAGGAACATGAGTTCAGACCCCAGAACCCATATAAATGACAGCCAACCTGTAATTCCAGTGCTTGGAAGGCTACACATAGGGGACCTAGGAGTGAGCTGCCTACCACAATAACCTTATTAGAGGACTCTGGTGCAACTGAGAGACTCTGTCTTATTGAGTAAGATGGAGAGCCATCAAAGAAGCCTCCACATGCACCTACACACACCTGTGCCCACATCCATACCAACATGCTATTGTGAGACTTTCCTGTGTTCGTAATGGAGGGGACGATAAGCACTGACTTCCCTCTTCCTATGATTCCAATGACAAACCAGAGTTCAGGTACATCACAGTTTACCCTTGGGAATCAATGGCTCCATTATTTTGGTTGGTAATTTCCCCATGGATGTATAAATGGAATCCTTTTTCTAGTCCCTTCCTGCCTATAGCCTCTGACCTCCACTTCCCTAAACTCCAGGGCCAGTATAATTAGGGCAGAATTGGATACAACTGGTTGGGTTGTGGCTGAATACTCAGATGAAGGACCCACGACCATTTCATGAGGGTACACCAACAGTCAGGAGGCTCAGCTGGGTGATCATTTGCAAGTGGGTACAGCTGAATCCCTAAGATGACGGTTGCTTGGCTGGAGGATAGTGCCACACACACACACACACACACACACACACACACACACATGCACACACACATACAGTGCACACACATACACACATGTGCACGAGTGCCAATGGAAAAATATTCATCACTGGTGAAGACTACAGATTTTTTGTTGTTGTCATTTTGCTTTTTTTGAGACAGGATAACTGTATAGCCCTGGCTGTCCTAGAACTTGCTCTGTAGACCAGACTGGCCTCAAACTGAACTCTGAAATCCGCCTGCCTCTGCCTCCCAAGTGCTGGGATTAAAGGCGTGCGCCACCACGGTGCGGCTTTGCCTGAAGACTCTTAAGCAGAAGCATGACTGGCCTCTGGAATTCCCACAGCAGAGCCGCAGAATCCATAGGTGGAGTCCGTGGGCCAGCAG
Source organism: Montemys delectorum (assembly GCA_019843815.1). Taxonomy (NCBI): domain Eukaryota; kingdom Metazoa; phylum Chordata; class Mammalia; order Rodentia; family Muridae; genus Montemys; species Montemys delectorum. The sequence continues at coordinate 7,938 of JADRCD010211949.1, read as the reverse complement.
AGATGGTAAGACTCCCCTGGAGGATATCCTGACCTTGAAATGTTGTCTTTTCAGAGCCTCAGAAGCCCCATTTCAAGGTCTTCAAGACCTTCCGATCTCTTCCTATGCTATCGGCCTCCCCGGTTAACAAGAGGCTACACTCCACAATTCCTGAGATCCTCCCATGCAGACTGCAGCGTGAGCCACGTCACAGGATAGCTCTACCCATGTGCTTGTTGGGACGTGGTTCAACTGGAAGTAACAGTAAACTAGCTGATGGCTCAATCTGACGTGACACCACTTACTGAGCCAGAAGTCTGAGAACAGCTCATGCCTGCTGTGGAAGAGTTGGCTCTTTTTGGGTTTACACACTCCCATCCTTGCCCTCAGATATTGGAGTTTTGTCCCTTAGGGTTGACAGCTGCTGCATGTTCAGTCATCTTACTTTAATAATGGTGGTTCAAAGTAGAAGGAGAGAGTAGTGATGACAAAAACAAAAACAAAAAAACCAAGCAAGCAGTGTCTTAGCAAGCACAGTGAAGGGAACTAACTGGATTGCTGCTGTAAGTGGGTTGGGCCATCATGGTGCTGGTCCTGAGGTCAAGGCTGTACTGGAATTCTTTCATCTCTAAGAACAGAAGGTTGAGCAAGTGGTGACTTGTGTCTGCAGCACATGCCTTGGCACTTGTTTGCACCAAGTGAGAACTTGGTCTCCTTTTCCTATATTCCTTTACTCAGGCATTTAAAGACCAGAGTCCAGGAAATGGCTCAGCGGGCAGGTAATGTGAACTTGCTGCCAAGCCTGGCTACCAGGCTTTTATTTCGACTCCGGAGACTAATCATTTGACCTCTGAAAGTGTACTGCGGCACTTGTGATCTCCACGATAAAAAAAGTAAGAAATGTCATTTTAAAAGAAGAGAGAATAAAGAATATTTATGAACGATATCTACATGGCAGATTGGGTACCAAGGTTCAGAATTGATAGAAAACTTCTTCAACAAAAGGCTCAGAAGGATATGCTCTTTCAGTCCCAGCTCTTCTAGCTCCCCTGAGCAGCTCTACTTTCAGACTCTCTGTTCCTGACCAGAGCTCTGCTGACTGGCTCACTAAAATCTTAGATAATCAGAAGTGGGGGAGATGGCTCAGTCTTGCTGCTTAAGTATGACCACTGGTCATTAAAGGTGGCACATGCCTTTAATTCCAGCACCTGGAAGGCAGAGGCAGGTGGATTTCTGAGTTCGAGGCCAGACTGATCAACAGAGTGAGTTCCAGGACAGCCAGGGCTACACAGAGAAACCCTGTCTTGAAAAACCAAAAAAGAAAAAAAAGTATGATGACCAGAGTTTGATTTTTAACACTTGCATAAAACCTGGGTATGACATTGTACACCCATGATCCCACATCTGGGAACTGGGCTTCCATAAGCATTCAGGGCTGCTAGCCAACCAGTCTAGTGGAGCTGGTGAGGTCCAGGTTAAGTGAGAGACTCTATCTCAAAAACAAACAAACAAACAAATAAAGACTGATTCAGAAAGGCATTGACCTGTCTCCACACGCATTCACACATACATGCATCATATGCCCCTCCATGAACATACACAGCCCAGAACATTACTCATCGTCTAACCACTCATCTCTTGAGAGATCCTGCCAATTCTGGTATTTCCTCCTGACAGGTTCTGCTCCCACCTCCAGCATGGTGATTCTGAATGTGTCCAATCACACACACTCAGACCCCCCTTTTCTCACCAGTCATTTTCTTTTCCTTCCTGGGGCACACAGAGACTGTGAGCTCAGCAATGTTAGCTTTCCTCCCTGCACGCACAGGCTTGGTACACTAACCTCAACCTCCACTGCCAACCGTTCCAGCTCTCTCCATTTAATCTTAGATAGCATCCTCTATCACCTTAGCAACAAGCCCATCACTAACACCAGGCATCTGGCTGAGCATTTAATGTGAATTCCATGAATTTCATCTCCACATTACATCATGAGTAGAGCATTATTATGTGTTGTGTTTTCTCTCTCTCTCTCTCTCTCTCTCTCTCTCTCTCTCTCTCTCTCTCTCT
>JADRCD010211948.1:1741-23236 GCA_019843815.1 Montemys delectorum | reverse complement strand
TATTTTTGTTAAGGCATTACAGAATATAGTTATAAAGAATAAAGTACGATAAATAAAGTCTTATAAAATATATAGCAAAAATAGAAATTATAATGTTAAAACTTTTAAAAACTCCTTAAGAATTTTAAAAATTGTGCTTGTTTGTTTTACATTTATGGCTATTTGCCTGTGTGTATGTCTATGCACCAGGTGAATGCCTGGTGCCTGCAGAGGCCAAAAGAGGGTGTTGAACACCCTAGAACTAGAGTACAGATGGCTGTGAGCTGCCAGATGGGTTCTGGGAAACAAACCTAGGTCCTCTGGAAGAAGAGCCAGTGCTCTTAACCATCTTTCCAGCTCTACTATAACTTTTAAGTACTTATATAAGTCATGGGACTGAAACTATACTTCCATTTAGCACTTCCATTAAAAAATTACGTTGTCAGCCGGGCAGTGGTGGCACACGCCTTTAATCTCAGCACTTGGGAGGCTGAGGCAGGCGGATTTCTGAGTTCGAGGCCAGCCTGGTCTATAGAGTGAGTTCTAGGACAGCCAGGGCTACACAGAGAAACCCTGCCTCAAAAAAAACAAAACAAAAAAACAAAAAAAAATTATGTTGTCAAATATTAGCCCTGTTACTCAGAGAATGAGCATCAGGGTAACTTTTCTCTCTGCTTATCTCTCACTACTTACGCCACCAACAATTTATGGCTTGCTTCATTTATAACTCAGACCTGTGACAAAAACTGAAATCCACCCAATAAGCAGGACACTGTCATTAGTCTCTCTTAGAAATGTTATTCCTATTTTCTACATTGTATGAACTGTGACACCTTCTCCAATGCAGCTCTCTCAGAATTGAAGCTAATAATTTTCAATACAATCTGGGGAAATAAGGTTAGGACTTGATGTCAACCTTAAAATTAAAAAGCACCTTGGTAAGACCACATATTCTGAGCAAGGCAGCAGAGTATCCTAAAGCTAAGAACAAATCACTGTTGAATACATTATGGCCATTCTCAATACGGCCTTACATAACCAATGCCATGACAGAACTCAGTGGGTGACTGTCCAAATTAATAAAGTGCCATCTGCCCCATAACAAAGACAGAGACAACAGCAGGTTGCGCAGACCCAGACCTCTCTCTTCACGCAGCTACTCATATAACATCACCCCTCAATAAGCAGATTTTATGTTTCTTCTATACAAATGCCAATGATTGAACACAGTTTTAAGAAATGCCTGCTGACTAGCCTGATGGCATTACATCATAGAATGACAAACTTTAATTTAGTAAAGAAAAAGAAAGAAAGAAAAAATTATTATATCATTGTACTCTCTTCACGTGAAAGCAGATACCCAACTGAACTTTAATACATTTGTCTAAGTTTTCTTTAAAAACAAAACAAAACAAAACAAAACAAAACAAAACAACAACTTCCAACAGTTACCGTGTACTTTCAGAGTTACTTGCAACACAACTCAGCTAGTGGGCTGCATGGTGCAGATGCTCTTAGCTGAGGGGTGCACAGTCTGACCCTACACACTACACAATCGGCAAGACCAACTGCTGCGTTGTGTTGGGTTTCTCCACAGCATAAGCTTACGCAGCTTCTGGGCAGCGGCACACACACACACAGCGGAAGCAGGCTGGCAAGGGCTTACTGGAAGTCTTGATCTTATAAACATGCACAAATCTCACTCATCATAACGTCACTGGACACGGTGAGAATGTTCCGTAAGAATGGAAACAAGAACATACTATGAGCAGAGATAGGGCTTTCCTCTCCACTGCCTGTCTACAATAGATTTGTAACACTACAAGCCCACCAAGTTTCTTTTAAAAATCACCTATGAAGATCTGTTGCCCAGTGTTCTATCGCTGGATTACTTCACGACAAAAAACATGAAAAATTCTATTGCTTCACAATAGAGAGAGAAAGGGAAGGAGGGAGGGAGGCAGAGGAAGGGAAGGAGGCCTTGACAGAACCGCTCATCTAAGATGCTGATGGGCCTGTTGCAACCTTTCCTGGCACTAGCTAGCTCTTGTGCCACCATTTTCTACTGAATTGGTGAGGGAAAGTCTTTTCTGAAGACTCCATGTACAACACAGTTCCATGCGGGTGTGCATCTCACTGAAGGGCTGCAAGCAGGGCTGGATGAACCAGAAGTCAGCCCTTGCTGATAGCCTCAGCCACAACCAATCAGCTTCTCTCCTTCCCCATGCACCTTCCAAGCACCATCTCAAAGTTAGGCAGGGAGCTGAAGCAGAGCATTAGGAAGGCAACCATCCCGACACAGATGAGGAGAGAATACACACTCTCTTGCCACTTTCGTAAAACTTCTTCCTCCCCCTCCTCCTCCCTCTTTAAAAAAAAAAAAATATATATATATATATATATATACACACATATATATGTAAATAATATTTTATTAAATTATATATTAATGTGATTAATACATATCAACATATCAATATGGTTTATAATATACTGATGATTTAATATATTAATAAATATATAATATAAATGTTACATATATAAATGTAATATATATGTCTACAGAGTGAGTTCCCAGGACAGCCAGAGTCCTCGTTGCCCGTAAACTTACTATGTAGCCAAGACTGTCCTTGAACTCTGATCTTCCTGTCTCCACTTCTCCAATGCTGGGACTCCAGGTATGTGCCACCATGTCCAATCAGGCTACTGTATTTGAACTAAATAATCATTCTGAATTAATTTCTTTCTTTCCTTTTTTTTTTTTTTTTTGAGACAGGGTTTCTCTCACTTTGTAGACCAGGCTAGCCTCGAACTCAGAAATCCATCTGCCTCTGCCTCCCAAGTGCTGGGATTAAAGGCATGCGCCACCACCGCCTGGCTCATTCTGAATTTCTTTTGGGAAATCACCTTGTTTTACTTAATCTGAAGCTCTCTGGCTCCTCTTCCACTTCTTCTCTTCCTTTCTTCTTCCTCTTCATCCTTATCCTTCCCCTCCTTCCCCCTCCTCCTCCTCCTCCTCTTCTTCCTCTTTCTTTCTCTTTTGGTTTTCCAAGATAGGGTTTCACTATGTAGCACTGGTGGTACTGGCACTCGGAGATGCGGAGTGCTGCGATTAAAGGTGTACACCTCCACTGCCTTTCACCAGGGTGAAATCACCTTGTTCTGAGGTCAAGCAAACAGATGCAGATGTTCCACTTGGAGCCCACCTCTTCACTAGCTACAATGCCCTTACCAGCCAGAAGGAAAGACAGTTAAGAGTCTATCAAAACCTTCCCTTCTCACACAGTCCAGTGCAGTACAGAGGAAGATGGCTTGTGGCAAAGCAGTTCCGGTTTCTAAATACAGGCAGCCACTGTACCCTGTGTGAACTACAGACTGCCTCCCCAGTCCTCTGGTGCAGAGTACTGCCCTCACAGGATGCCTCTGACAGCTGGTTGAACGAAATGGAAAGCCTCAGGCTGATCAACAGCAATGGAGAAATCATGGAAATGATTGAGACTGGAAGTTAGGCATCTATCCATCCATGTCTGTAGAATATGGAAGATGCTCAAACGCTCTAGAGCAACCTTAGTACATCTCTGAAAAAATTCACTCCCCTCCAGGTCTGACGTTGTATTATGATTGAATTCAGTAAAAAGACCACCTTCTAAGTATACAAAACAGATGCAGTCAACAGTGCTACAACTCAAAGATATCCTGAGTGCCCCTGACAAGCATTAATGCAGAGGAGGTGATGTGCAGAGTTGGTGAGCCCTGTAAACCACGCCAAGACATTCTTCAGTTAGCAAACAGTAGTGCCAAACACACAAATTTTAAATTAGGCACAGTCTGTACTATAGTATTCTCTAATAATCTGGCTTTTTAGAAGAATTTAAAACATGGCCCAAGCAGGTATTTTCTCCTATGATTACTATAGTCCCAATTTCTTCTGAGTTATATAAGTGATTAGAATTCATTTTTGTGCTTGGCATTCCTTAGTCTTTTCTGAGAGAGTCTCACTGCACAGTTCAGGCTGGCCCTAGTTTTGACCTTGGTGATCCTCGTACCTCAGCTCCCTGGTGCTCAATACTACAGTGCTGAGATTACAGGTGTATACAACTGCCCTTGGCTTCAGCGCTACCTTTAAACAGAAGAAAGCATCTATATGCAGTGGCATACACCTATAATCCCAGCACTTGGGAGGCTAAGGCAGAAGGATCTTAAGTGTAAGGCTAGCCTGGGCTACACTGAGCCAAGACAGGACAGGCTATATATAGGAAGACCTTGTCTCAAAAGACCCAGAGAGAGCTGTGGATATAGCTCGTGTGCAACATGCCTAGCATCCCCAAGACCACTGGTTTTAATTTCCTGTACTAGCCCCCACCCAAAAAAATCCAAATAGTCACCCTTGTCTGTATCCATCAAAGAGAGTCTCTACATGGTCAATACCTGTGTGTAATAAAGAGATGAATGCTAGGGTTTTTGTTTTTTAAAGTAATGTAATTTAGTTGTGATCTGGAAATTAAGAGGTTTCCAAGTGAAATTTCAATTGAATAAACAATTTAAAACAAATGTTGAGCTAACTTAAATCAAAGTATAAGATGACAGTTTTAAAATATCTACACATGGGCTGGAGAGATGGCTCAGCGGTTAACAGCACTGGCTGCTCTTCCAGAGGTCCTGAGTTCAATTCCCAGCAACCACATAGTGGCTCACAACCATCTGTAATGGGAACTGATGCCTTCTTCTGGTGTGTCTGAAGACAGCCACAATGTACCAATATACATAAAATCAATAAATCTTAAAAAAAATCTACACATATAGAGATGTATATGCAAGATGTCATACAGCAAACAAGCCTGCTGGGATATTAAAGAGCCTGAATCTATGTGCGCACAGCAACTTCTCATATAATATACTGTAGCAGGAACAAAGGAGTGTGCACAAAAAGAAATAAAATATAAACCAGCCGAACTAAGTCCTTACATATATGATTAAAATTAAAGACAAAGTCGATAAAGAAGATGTCCACATCAAAAGAGAGGACACGAGACAATTCCACAGAACCCTCATGATGTGCTGAGCCCCAGACCAGACTCCTTTATCATGGCTTCATCTGCTTGGTTTAAAATGAGTATGTAAGACAAACCCAAATATGTAAAATAAAGCATATAAGCAAACCTCACATTCACTGGCAAGTTACTTCATACTTAAAACTGGGAAAAATACAGCCAGTTTGCTGCTAATATGAATCTTTTTACAGGAAACAAATTTTTACTAGGTCTATTCAGAATCACGTAAGCATCTGGAATCAGTACCTTTCTAAGAATCATTCAACACACAGCTCTAACCACATCAACACAGTAGGACGACATCTTGTTTTTCTTGTATTCACTTCTGCCCCTGGGGAAATCTACTATCACCCTCTTTGTTTCTAAAAGGGTACCAGGACGTCAGCTGATGAGTCACGGATCACACTCTAAATCCTTATTACCAGAGAGAGCAGCGCACAAAAGTTTTGCACATCAATTTTAAGATCTTCTAAGTTACATATTACAGCTTCTATGACGTGACAGAGATGAGCTTTAAGAAGTGAGAAACTTCAAAGCAATCTGCAAATTCAAGGACTGATAGCATCATTTTCCTTGTTCCCCTAGTAACTGGTAGGTTTTTGTTTTTCTTAATTCAGAAGAGAACAGGAAGTGAGTTTGAGATGCTGACAGACACAACTAAACAAACGCCTATCTTCATGAGAAAGCTAAAACTCCTGTAGAATTGCCTTCCAGTCACAGAGGTGGGTGTGGAAGGCCACCACAACAGCAAGGAAAATATAATCAGATACACAGTGAGCACAGGACTTGCATAGTTGTGAAGTTTATTTCCGCTTAAGACTGCTCTTGGCCCACGGTTTCTAAGGGTCATCTTAGCCCACAGGCTGTTTGCGTTAGTGTCCCCACACTACTTCTGGGATGGTAGGGACTACCCTGCCATCTGTTCTGCCTCCTCTAGAACAAGCTTTAGTCCGGCTCAAACCACTAGCAAGGAAAGCAACTTGGAGCATGTCAGGTTGGAAGGCTAGTGTCACACTGAGGACCTCAGCCACAGGCACATTTTGGAAGGGAAGCACTTAACGTTATGAGCATCATTTGACAGCTGGGCGTGATGTGTAAGAGTCCCCTGGTTTGGGGACCGAAGGGGGGCTTTCGTGACTGTGAGGCTCTCACCTATCTTTCTGCTGCAAACGGAGGTTACCACAAGGAACCACAAGTGGTCAAAATGCAGAATGTGTTGCTGTGGAGTGTCCATCTCCAAAGGGGACATCTCTAACACAACCCTTACACCCAAGGCTCATGGGACATCACAGAGAAGGGAGGCAGAGAGAGTCTAAGGACCAGAGGTCCAGGAGGACTGCCATGAAGAGTCGTCTTCTGGCCATAACAGGAATCAGGAACGCCGCACCCATGGACTCTCACCAGCCATGGCTACCTGGACAAGACCTGCCAAGACCTCACCAGTCAACTTGCAGGTGGATGATGGGTAAAGGAGTCACAAGGCCCCACCCTAGCTTGAATAGCCAAAAGGCAGCCACAGCTGCTGAGGGTAGAAGAGTCAAGTGTTCTTCAGAGATGAGCTCCTTGGTAGGTTGTCCAGGTTTCAGAGGCCAAGATTATACCTGTGGACAACACTAACTAAATTCAAATAGGTTACCACTACTACTACTACTTCAACATCAATCACCACCACCACCACCATCACCATCATCACAGAAGAGCACATGAATTTGAAAAGGAGATGTAGGAGCCAGGCAGTGGTGGCACACGCCTTTAATTCCAGCACTTGGGAGGCAGAGGCAGGCAGATTCTGAGTTCAAGGCCAGCCTGATCTACAGAGTGAGTTCCAGGACAGCCAGGGGTATACAGAGAAACCCTGTCTTGAAAAACAAAAAACAAAAAACAAAAAACCCCAAAAAACAACAACAAAAGAAAAAAAGAAAGAAAGGAAAAGAAAAGGAGATGTAGGGAATGCACATACGAGAGGAGTTATGGAGAAGGAAGGGTTCATCTCATGAAATTCTCAAAGAAATTTTTTTTCCTGAGCTCAATCTCTAGAACTCACATGGCAGAAAAGAAAAAAATAATCAACTCCTACAAGCTGTCCTGTAACTTCCATATGCACTCATTACATACTCACATTTTTTTTTTTTTAAAAGAATACTCTGATTTGGCCATCTGCATTCACCATCATTTGTCAGAGGTATGACAAAATGCTTGAACTAGGCTGCCTTTATGAAGAAAAGAGGTTTGCCTGGTTCACAGTCACAGTTCTGGAGAGTCAAGACCATGACAATAGTGAGAGACTGCTGGTCTTCTCAAGTACCACCCCCTCCTCCCTCCCTCCCTCTCTCCCTCCCTCCGTCCCTCCCTCCCTCCCAGCCTTTCTCCCTCTCTCATACTCCAGAAGCCCAGAGTTTCCCCATTATCACAGATAATGACAGGCACAACTGTGAGAGGGCAAGGCCAGCTCACACAGGAAGGCAGAGATGCTACTCAAGGGACCAGACATCTGCTTTTATGACAACTTGATGTCTTAAAAAAAAAAAACTCCACTCCAGAGCAGAGGGGACAGCTCAGTCTACAAATTCTTGTCTTGCCAAGGACCTGAGTTTGACCCTCAGAACTTCCACAACAATGCTGAGAATGGTGGCATGCTCTTGGAATCCCAGAATAGAGATAGGATTCCTGGGGCTAGCTGGCCAGCTAGTCTAATCTGGTGAACCTCAGACCCATAAAATATCTTGACTCAAAGGAGGTAGTTTCCTGAGAATGACAACTGAAGCTGTCCTCCAGCATCCACGGTGGGTTCCCATAGAAATACATTCTGATGGATGTATAAGAATACATGTGTACACACACACACAGAGGGAGGGAGAGAGGGAGAGAGGGAGAGGAGGGAGAGGGGGAGAGGGGAGAGGGAGAGGAGAGAGAGAGAGGGAGACTCCAAAAAAAAACCCAGCAATCCCTTGGAAAGCTTTTCTCCAATGGACCTCAAGACCACCCATTAGGTAGGCCTCATCTCTTAAAATGTCCACCACATAACATCACCCTCTGTATTCTCCAAAATGCCATTCATCAGCTGTAGCCAGGGATTTCTACTTTGTTGTTTCTCTGTCTTCCACCCTTCTCCACCACCTTCCACCTCTCTAACCCCTTAACACTAGATAGGAGTGAAAAAAGGCTAGGCAGGAAAAGAAAGAGACCCCTGAGTAAGGTCAGAGGTTGGGAAGGAGGCGATGCTATTGTTAGACTACTTCCTGCTGATTAGGGGTGGCCAGTTCCTTGGGGCAAGTTTGATCTTCCGACTTCAGGATATTTAATTTCTTCTTTCTTCTTCTTTGTGTTTGACTGCTTAACCCACACCAACCCATCAACAACTCTTAGGGCCCTAGCATTAATAAACCCTTTGAAAAGTCCCCAGAATCCCAAATGTCACACAATCACAGAAACTATCTGCAGCTGGCAAATTCACGCAGCTGCTAGAGCCCAAGGCAAATCATCATCAGCTGCTGTGGATAATCTAAAGCAGCCCCATATTCCACACCAGGGATTAAAACAAAACCATTCTTATAATACTTCTGTGTTTTTTAAAGAAACAAAAATTCTAGAGGCTAGAGAGATGGCTCAGCGGTTAAGAGCACTGACTGCTCTTCCAGAGGTCCTGAGTTCAATTCTCAGCAACCACATGGTGGCTCACAACCATCTGTAATGGGATCTGATGCCCTCTTCTGGTCTGTCTGAGAAGAGTGACAGTGTGCTCACATATATAAAGTTAACAACAACAAAAAAAATCTTAAAAAAATAAAATAAAAATTTCTAAATTGACATTTTAATTGGCTATAAATAAATAAATAATATATATGTATATCTTTTCTATAAATAGTTTCCATACTGTGGTGATTAATAATTGTCAACATGACAGGTTGAGAATAAGCTAGAAAAAGAACTTCTGGCATAATCACAGATGGGTTAGTTATCATCTTACGTTTCTATTGCTATGGGGAGATGCCATGACTAAGGAATTTATAAAAGAAAGCGTTCATTGGAAATGTGCTTACAAGTTCAGAGGGTGAGTACATGATGATGGCAGGAAACACAGCAGATAGGAAGACAGGTACGGCATTAGAGCAGTCCACATCTGACCCACAAGTTTTAGGCAGAGGGAGGACGTTGGGGGGAGATTGGACCTGGAATGGACTGTTGAAACCAAAGCCCATCCCCAGTGACACATCTCCTCCATCAAGGCCATACCCACTCCAACAAGGCACACCTCCCAATCTGCCCCAAACAATTCCACCAATTAGGGATCAAGCATTAGAACATATATGAGCCTCTGCAGGCCATACTTAGTCAAACTACCACATCTAGTTTAGGTTAGCCTCTAGGTTTGCCCAGGAGGCCCATTAAATTAGAATCATTGAGATGAGAAGACACACACTAAATAAGGGAGAGGCACTGCATCCTGGGCTTGACTGAAGACAAAGAAAGGGGATGCACATGAGCACTCAGGTCACTCTGCTTCCTGGCTATGGATGAAATATGATCACCCACCTCAAGCTCCTGCTGCTGACTCCCTAGTCATGATGGAAAATAGTCTAGAATTGTGAGCCAAAACACAGACACCTGTTCTCCATTAAGTTGACACCTATTGTTTTCTTTAAAAAATTATATTTGCAAGATAAATCCATGCTATTATATTTTCTCAAAGGTAGAAAAGTCATGCAAACGTGGAAAGGATGTAAGCCACCGTTTCGGGAAAATTATCTCTATTTTTAATATTTTTAAAAAGATTTATTTATTTATTTTATGTATTTGAGTACACACTGTAGCTGTACAGATAGTTGTGAGCCTTCATCTGGTTGTTGGGAATTGACTTTTTTAGGACCTCTGCTAGCTCCGGTCAACCATGCTCGCTCCAGTTGACCCCACTCCCTCCGGTCAACCCCACTCTCTCTGGTCAGCCCGCTCACTAAGTCCTTGCTCAATCTGGTCCTAAGATTTATTTATTATTATAAATAAGTACACTGTAGCTGTCTTCAGACACACCAGAAAAGGGCGTCCGATCTCATTACGGGTGGTTGTGAGCCACCATGTGGTTGCTGGGATTTGAACTCAAAACCTTTGGAAGAGCAATCGGTGTTCTTACTGGCTGATCCATCTCACCAGACCTCTATTTTTAATGAAAACTAAAATCAGTCTATTTAAGCATATTAACTACCTCATCTATAATGGAAGCACAAATCTAAAATTAGAGAAATGATTGGAGTCAATGCATGCTTCACACGAGACCTGCTCAGCACTCTTTGAAAGCTATTGAACAGTGCTCGCAGATGCAGATGCTGATCAAATACATTACATACCCATAACAGGGACACAGGACACAGCACTGGCTCTCCCATAACTAGCTGGTCCATACTGATTTTATTTTGGCTTCTATTAAGCCTAGACAATTGTTTCCATATAAGAAACACAAAGGATAGAGAAATCTATAAAACAGTATACAGGGATGCATGGTTCGGGAGCTATGTCCGAGGACCAGTCCCCGCCACCAACCACCTCCACCCCAAGTTGAAACCAGTCTATGTATTTCATAAGGTCTCCTACTTCTACAGTCTGAGAGACCTGGGGACAATATTTTATGAACCTTAATCTTACATCATATATAAAAAGACTCCAAATAGATTAAAGACTTCACTATAAGACCTGACACAATACAACTCCCAGGGGAGCAGGGAAAAAAGCCTCGTGAAAAAAATGACCTCGGGCTGGAGAGATGGTTCAGTGGTTAAAAGCACTGATTGCTCTTCCAGAAGTCCTGAGTTCAATTCCCAGCACCCACATGGTGGCTCACAAGCATCCGTAATGGTGCAAATAAGGGCTGACCATGGGACACACCAAGCTGAAAGTCTTCTGTGCATCCATGGAAACAGCCGGTAGGGTGACAAGGCAACTGTGGAATGAGTGCCAGCATCTGCAAACCAGATCTGCCAAGGAGTTAATATCCAAAATGCACACAGAACGCCAAGTACTCAGAAGTGGGTAAAGAACTGGAAAGCACTTTTCTACGATGATATATAAATGGGCATCAAGTATGGCAAGATATGCAAAGTCACTTGTCGCAGAAATGAGATCAAAACAGAAAGGTATTGCCTCATATCCATTAGGATGGCTCTGACCCAACAGAGCAGAGGCTGTAAGTGCTGCTGAGGCTGCAGAGGTGGGAGTATGCGCTATTGGCAGGGCTGTAGAACGGTACAACCACTGTGGAAAGTAGGAGCGTCTTGAAAACGTCACAAATAGAACTGACACTTCATCTACAAACTGCATTCCTGATGGATGATATTTACATGCCTATGGTCATACGAGCCCCTAAGAGGTAAAGGAAGCCAGAATTCCGTTGGCACAGAAATGGCTAAACAAAATGTGGTATATTCCATATGGGAAATTTTTCTGTCATTAAAAAAAAAAAAAAAAGGAATGAATTTCTGTCACATGCTACAACACAAATGAACCCTGAGGTCATGATGTTGGCAAAACAATCTGTTTGCAAACATTCTCCATCTCCCAAATGAGATACCCAAAGTTGCCAAATGCATTGAAACAGAAAGGAGATGTGTGTCAGGGCTGGGAGGGTGGGGATGGAAAGTTGTACATGGAAACAGTTTCTATCTGCAGCATAAAAAAAAAAAAACTTTCAGCGATCTGGTTCACAATATATGAAGCACAATATACTTAAATAAGCTTAGGAAAAAATGAAGCACCATAAAAGTGTTCCATTAGCAGTATTTTGGCAGGATTCCTTTCAGTAACTGAATAGTTATTCAGTAAATTAAGCATCTGGATTGACATATGTTGTAAGTGCTACATATTTCATCAGATTTCAAATATTAAAGGACATAAGATAATGTGAACTCTCAGTAGTAGTTTATGATGACACATCAATGCATTTTGTGAGACATTTATGCAATCTTCAATATAGGAAAATCTTAAAGAACTTGTGCTGCTGAGAACAGTAAGGGGGAGCCATGGGGTCAGCGGAGCTGTCCTGTCTACTGTGTGATTAATATTATACCATTTTTCACCAACTGGTGTGGGAGAGGAAGAAAAGGAGCGGAATTAGAAGGTGAGGCTCTCCTGAAAGAGACTAAAAAGGATGGAACGAAGGACCAGATCAGGCCTTCAGTAGACCTGAGAATTCAGCAGGAAAGCTGGGAAGGGTAAAAAGGAAGCCTGAGAGAAATCACAGAGGTCCCTTCAGGGTCCTACCAGCTTCCCTGGGCATGACCTAGGGGCTGGGTTCAAGTTTGTCAATGGTGAGGGTTTGGAATAATGCATGAGTAACGAGACTAAAACCCTCACAAAGACCAGCCAGGCACATAAGGGCAGGGCCATCCACCTCTCCGGCCTCACCCCTTGCTTCTTTCTCCCTCTTCCTCCAGTTCCTTAGAGAGGGTTCATCTTTCTAAGGCCCAATCATCCACATAGCCCTCCAACTAAACTTACAAAGGGGAGGTGTCAGTGATACCCTACTCTGCAGAGAATGGCTAGTTTTCCTCATCAATTTGACAGATGACACCTTAGATTAGAAATCTGTAAGCCTATTCTATCATTTCAAGTGCTTGTTTAAAACCATGTTTTGTTTTTTTAAAAAAGAACAATACGTAGACGCATTATTTAGTATTTTTACTTCATCCAATGTAACCAAAATGTTGCCAATTCAAGATGTAATCAACATAAAAATTACTGAGGTTTTTGTGGGTTTCCTATTTTACACTGCTGTATTTCTCAGCATAGGGAGGTCACATTTCAGAGCGCCACAGCCAAATATGGCTAGTTAGTACATTACCGAGAACACAGGCTTGCACCACTTCAGAGCACTTAATAGCTTGGAACTGTGTGATAATGTCTCAGTTCTTAGATGAATTCTGTCTCAGGTCAGTGTCAGAACACTCTGTAGACACCGAATGGACCAAGGGGAACGAAGGGGCAGAAAGGTGGCTGAGAGAATTCCCAGGACTGAGAAGAGGCAGTGCAGAGGCAAAGACAAGCTGGAGAGAGGCTGAGGTGCCAGGGACAGTGGATGCCAGACACTTAAGCCAGGGCTCTGTATCAGGACACCAGGACAGCAAGCCTAGCAGACATTACCGTCACGGGGAGGGGCAGATGGGAGAGGAGCAGACAGACTGGCAAACTGTCTCTTTGAGGAGGATGGGCACTGCACTGGAAAGTGTGGGCCTAAGAAAGGGCTGGTGGGTGATTATGGGCAGAAAAGGAACACGGGTTTAATGGGATTGAGTTCCTAATGTGGGAAAGACCACGGTACCAAATGAACATTAAACCGCATTGGAGCTGGAGGCCACGGAGCTGAAGAGCTGAGGAACTGGAAGCCACGGATATTTGGTCTTCCCACTTTCAATGGTTATATCTCCTCCATGAAAGGACTTCTAAGATTTGAATCTCTCCAAAGGTAGAAACTCTGTTCTTTGTGTTTCACAGCTCAGCACTGATCACGTGGCATAGGCTTAGAGATCGGATAGGCAGAACTGAGTTGAAAACTGAAGTTTAAATATTGAAATCACACAGAGGAGAAACAGGGCAGTGTTCACGACACTTAAAGGTGACTTAATCTGTGCCGATCCCACGGGATCAGATCCACCGTTACTTATGTAGTTTAACTGATTCTGAAGGATTCTG
This sequence comes from Montemys delectorum, assembly GCA_019843815.1. Taxonomy (NCBI): domain Eukaryota; kingdom Metazoa; phylum Chordata; class Mammalia; order Rodentia; family Muridae; genus Montemys; species Montemys delectorum. Next base: position 9,530 of record JADRCD010211948.1, on the reverse strand, counting down.
AAGAAGAATTAAAATTTCAACTTAATTGAGGCTTTATGGCCAACATCTGATGGGATGGGTATTTCTCAGATTTACTAATAGCCAATGCAAAAATCTTTATTATCATGAAGTATAACTTTTTTTTTTTAATCTAAGATTATGGTCTTCAAAATTTGGTTATAAACTTTTTATCACAGTCCACTTTTGGGTACCATATTATTTAAAAAACCTCCCCATGCCTCTTAGATAGGGTCTCTCTCTAGGACACCCTGGCTGTCCTAGAACTCAGCATTTGTTTCTACTTCTCATTTCTACCCAGACTAAAAACTCCAAATTTTCACTCACAAATTTTCTCCTGTGGGAGATAGCCTGTTGAGGTAACATTCTAAAATGCCCAGGCTGGGGCAATAGAACTATCTAATACTCAGCCTTCTCTGGACACATTTCTAGATCCCTAATTATCCCCACAGAGATATCAGAGGCTCTCCCAGTAACCAGGAAGCTGTGGTCAGTAACCTATGAACAAGGTTATACCGTGTGTCATGCAGTTAATACTTAACACAGAGGTCTCTCCATTGGAGAATTTACCACACCTCACAGCTATGGCAGTGAACTGTGAAAAGTGAATAATTACAGCACCTCTCATGGAAACAGCTGGCTCGGGACAACCATCAGTTCTCACCTGTGTATCTTCTTAAAGACTTGCAAATACTGTAGGAACTCTTGACACAATATCTTCTCTTTTGTTTTCCCTCTGATCATATGTTTGAAACATATGCAGAAAGACAGACCAAAGCTGGTAGACTCATTCCTCCATATGTGTACACGCACGCACGCACGCATGCACGCACGCACATATTTTTTTTTCTTTTTTAAATATCTGGAGGAATTTACAGTGAACAAAGCAGATGGGACCTTTGTTCTAGAAATCATACAATCTAAAAGATAGAAATTCTAACACTTAGGTTTTTTTTTTTCAAGTCACACAAACTGGGCTTTGTCACTCTGCAGTAGAGAACTAAAAAGTCCTCTGAATAACTCATTAGGCTAATAGCTCTCATCTTCTGGATCCAACCATTCCAAAAGTTTGCATGACCTCAGATCTTTCTACTGTTTCTGCTGCTAAGGGAAACTAAAGGAGATTTGTTTTCTGAAAATTTCTAGGCCCTTCAACAGTCAAGCTTAAACCTGGAGAACTCTACAATTACAATCCTATGTGTGAGGTCTGTGCAAGTGTGTGTGTGTGTGTGTGATTTTTCAGCTGGCACCACTTTTTAAGTTAGCCTATGAGGTAAAGCCCCCTCCCATCCTTCTTGCCTATGGAAGGATCTGTAGCTCAGGAAGCAAGGGGAAAATGTTACACAGTTCTGCATAGTAAGAAGGATTTGAGCGGGGGGGGGGCCGGAGGGCGGAGGGGGGGGGGGGGGCGGGAGGATGAGAGAAAGCAGAAAAAGAGAAGGAAATCAGAGCCAACTGGTGTAGGAACTTGGGATTCTCCTTTGATGAGGACCAAAATCAATCTGGTGAGGTGGGGGTGGGCAGGCCAGGGTCTTGCTGTGTAGCACTGGCAGTCCTGAAACTTGAAATACAGGCCAGGCTAGCCTTAAACTCTCAGAGATTAGCCTGCCCCTGCCTCCCAAGAGCTGAGATTAAAAACGTGTGTTGCCACACCGAGGTGAGGTTTTGTTATTACTGTAATTTAGGGGATTTGTCTGTTTGTTTAGACAGCATTTCCCGTGTCCCCTGGCTGTCATGGCTCTCACTCTGCAAACCAGGATGGGCTCAAACTCAGAGATCTGACTGCCTCTGCCTCCTAAGAGTTGGGATTGAAGCTGTGCCACACTGCCCGGGCTGTTTTTGTAATTTTTGTAATTTTTAATTTTTTGGTTTTTTTGAGACAGGGTTTCTCTGTGTAGCCCTGGCTGTCCTGGAACTCACTCTGTAGACCAGGCTGGCCTCGAACTCAGAAATCCACCTGTCTCTGCCTCCCAAGTGCTGGGATTAAAGGCATCCACCACCACCGCCCGGCTTGTTTTTTGTCATTTTTAAAGACAGGATTTCACTATGCACCCACAGACTGGCCTCAAACTCATGGCAATCTTCTTTTGTCATAGGCTCTGGAATGAATAAGATTACAGTTGTGTGTCTCCACACCCAGCTCTGAAACGCACTTCCAACACCTGCTGTTCTACATGAACACCCCACCAACACTGCTCTCTAAACTCCGCCTTCCCCTGTCCCCAAATCTCAGAGTTTACCACACACATCCAAAAGGACTTTATGCAAAAGCTTTTTCTTGCTCTCTTCTTTCCAGGCTTCTCTTGTGATGTCTGTCCAACATGCTAGATTGACATGTCACTCACCCATGTGGCAGCTCACTGAGCCTGAGTGGGACTTACCCTCACGCTACCATCAAGTGTTTTAAACCACTCCTCCTCAAGCCTCCACCATTCCACTACCTCACCGATATTGTTGTCATGAAAGGAACAACTAATATTTATTCAGCACTTGGAATGTGCCACAGACTGTGTCAAGGGTATTACATGCGTAATTTCACTTGATCCTTAAACCTTACTAAACAGTACCACGACTATTTCCTGCCTGTTAGGGAATCAAAACCCAGATGGAATAGTAATTTGAAAGGCAACTGGAAGAACCTGACCCCTTTTGCCTCCAAAAGCAACTTAACTAGTTCACACCCAAGCTCCCTCCCCCTACCCCACCCCCAAAGCCAGGAATCACAGGACATGGTGGCACAGGCCTTTAATCCCAACACCCTGGGAGGCAGAGGCAGGCAGATCTCTGTGAGTTTAGGGCCAGCCTGGTCTCCACGGTGAGTTCCAGGACAGTTAGAGCTATACAGTGAAACCCTGTCTCTAAAAGGAAAACAGAAAACAGACAGGCAAACTAAAAAACCAGGGATTGTCTTCTTTCATTACTCCTACCTAGTCACTCACCTAGGAGTCCACACCTCCTGAATGCCACACCAGCTTTCTACAGACTGACAAGCTTTGGCTGAATTTTTACTGAGCCATATCCCTAACTGTTTATTTTTTCGGGTTTCCAAATCCTACCAGACTAAAATGCTAAAGAACAAAGAGAGGGTAATAAACTCTTTGCAAACACAGATTACATGCACACAAACAAACTATTATATAGTAGCAGCCCCGATCTGTTTCTCACCTATTGTCTGGACTCCCCCCACTGTCCTCCAGTCTGTTGCATCTTCCTGCTTGAAATTAACACCTCACTATCACTGACTGGATGAAGTGCCCAAACGTCTTGAGGTGACATACAAAATCCTTTCTTTGTATTATTTCCACAGCTATCTGAGGGTCCACTTGTAGAACCTAAGATGAACAACCAGCCAGCCCCTGACCCCCAAACTTCAACCCCAAACATGGTGACCTTCTACCGCTATAAGCATTTAGGATTTTCCCAGAGAGAGCCTGTGACAATTTGAAGATTGCCTAGGATTTCTCTGACGCATTCTAGGCAGAAATGATTTTTAAGTTCCCACATCTCTTTGTTCAAATTACTTTCAGGTAGCAGACTAAGAAGTATACAGACACTGAGCAACTCTGAGCAAGAAATTATCCCATTCACCAAAGTCTGGAAAGCAGAGGACACTGAGTAGCTAAATGTTTCTACAATGAAAAGGTTCAAACTTGAAGATTAGAGGAACAAACCACAGACTTAGTGGATGGACTGAATTAAAAGCAATGTGAGTCTAGAGCTGTTTTGACTTGGCCTACATTTGACCCCTTTGGGAAAACTCACATGGAATTTGGACAGGCTGAAACGGCAAAACCTTGTGAGCTCCCAGTTCAACAACATCTGCCAGCCAAATAGGACACTAGATTCCCCCATGTTCCTTCTTTACCTGCCAAAGTCCTTTTTTTCCAACCGTGTGGGGGAGGATGTTCAAACCTATCAAAGCAAACAGGATTGACCTACTGAGATCCAACTTCGTCTGGGCTGTGTCACTGTACAGGCTAGAGAAAAAGCAAATTGTGTCCCGGGAAGGAGGCCAATTTCTAAGTACTGTGGCTACGAAGAATGTGACATTCTTAAAGTGAAGGCAGTTTGGATAAACTGGAGCTCACGGATTCCTCCAACTATCCTTGCCATTGGTTTCTGTGATTTTTTTTTTTTTTTTTTTTTAAAGAAAACTTGGCTGGGTGTGGGGCACATACCTTTCTAACCCCACAGCACTCAGGAGAGGCGGATCTCTGTGAGTTCTAGGCTAGCCAAGGCTACAGAGTGAGAAAAGAAAAATTGATTCGATAATGCCGTGCGGAAGCGTCCTTAAGGCTCCTGGCAAACACACAATCTTAAATGCAAACGGAAATACTAGAACACTCCATTAAAAAGTCCTTGTGTGAAACGTGGCAGAAAGCTTTGAAAAGCCAGCGATGTCTTTCTTCCCCAAGAGGTGCTTTGTGAGTAAATGCTGCCAAATCGGGATTCATATTTTGGAAATTATACCCCCCACGCTCCCAAACATGTCAAATCTGAAGAGAAAGGTGAGAATTCCCCCCGCAACAGGCTGGGGCGGGGAGGAGGGTCTCTCTGCTTATCCCTTCCAGGGAACAAAACCAGAGGGCAGCTAGCTAGCGCCACTCTGGCTCCCGACAACGTGCAGACGCAAAGTGCAAGAACTCGTCCCCAAACCTCCATATCTTGAAAAGCCAGAGGCGCACAGACCAGCGTCGGGGCTTCTGGAACCCGCACCCGCGCCGGGCCGGGCCAGACAGCACGCGGCCCCCAGCGGTTCCCCAGATGGTCCCCCCCCCCCGACGCCACACCCCGTCACCGCCTGCACCTGAGGCGAAGTAACTCACTGAGGGAAAACGGAGGGCTCCCCGCGGGAGCGCTGACGAGGACGCCGCCCGGCTCCGCTCCGCCGGGACTCGCGGCCGCGGATTTCCTGGCGAGAAGCAAAGTCCGGCCAAGACTTTACTTCTCAACCGCCCCTGCTGCCTTTCCCCTCGGGGGCGAGCGCAGAGGCCCAACCCGACACGCACCTGAACCAATCAACGGCGGAGGAAGGCGGGACTAAGAGCGGGCTCGGAGCCGCTCGACCAATCAAGGAGTTCGAGGGGCCGGGTCGGCCCTTCTCATCACTCCCTTGTTAGAGTGAGCGCGTTCCGCCCTCCGCCATCGCTCCCGGCCGGATTCTCTCCTCAGACACCCGGGGAAGACGCTCGGGAAGTGTCTGCGTGCACCCCTGGAGCGCCGCACCAGTCGCGGGACAGCTGGAGGGAGGGGAGGGCTGCGGGACCAGGCTGAGGGAGAACAGGTGGCGCGGGGCGGCTGACGTGGAGGTGTGCTGAGCGAGAGGACAGCTGGGTGGGGCGGGGACCCAGCCTGGCCAGGGTCAGGTGGGACCTGGGAGGATGCACCTGAGGAGAAGGGCGGTTCCTTGGGATCAAAGGGAAAAGGAGCTGCGAGTCCACCGCGTGAGCTCCGGAGGAAGGAGGGCGGTGCTCCAAACTCTCACTTCTCTCCCAAAAGAAAGACAAACGCTGCCCTTGCACCTAGTCGAAATGTCCATTTGCACCCCAGGGAGAAAATTAAAAAAAAACAACAACAACAACCCACAGTATAGTCAGGAGAAAGTCATCTCTGCCCAACAGTCTCTCTGCTTTTTCAAGGTGCCCCATGGAAGGCCCCGGGAATAGGTAGCCCTGGGGCAGTCCGGTTCCTGGAGAGTCTAGCAGGTCAGAGATCCGACTCCGACCCTAAATAGCAGGTGTCTCGGGTCTCGGGGCGACAGGTGAGAGCCTGTGCTCTTCGGTGGCACTTGGGGACAAGAAGTGCACCGCAGCTTGGCTCGCTTCCGCAGTTCCAGGTGAGCGGTCCGGCCCGTGCCTGGGCGTGGTCAGGGGGCGGGTTCTGTACTAGCCCCGCCCAGCAGCGGGCCCTGCCGCGCCGCTGCGGCTCCGCCCCCCTCCTTCCGTCATCCGCTCCTTCCGTCGGTGGTTTCTTCCTTCCTGCCTTGTCCCGCACCTTTCGCGATATGGGGAAGAGCTTCCATTTCGCCAGCGCCACCTGAGGATTTCCTGGAGCCGCCCCCCCGCGATGGAAGACGATCAGGAGCTGGAGAGGTAAGGTTGGAGGGAAAGAGTGGAATGGGGCGGCGGGTCGGGCCAGCGAAGCGGGTAGCGAAGGAGCACGCGGCCGACTGCGGCCCGGCGTGGCGGCTAGGCCTGACCCCAGGCGCTGGGGAAGGGAGGAGAGAGAGTAGAGCGGGCCGGGTTGGGAAGAGGGAGGAGCCGTGGGTTTATTTATAACAGAAAAGCCCAGAGGGATGCTAGCTAGCCATCCGGGAGGGGAGAGAAGTTGAGAATCCAGATGTAAGTCCCAAACTGCCACCCCCATTAGAACTGCCTCGTGTAAGGTACGCACCTAGCCAGCCGTCCGGAATGGCGGTCCTGGCCTGTTAAGTTGGCTAAAGTTACTGCAACTCCGCTGTGTGCAGACTGCTCATAAATTCTGTCCACCAAATTCTCCCTCCTACTAAACTTTTCACTTCCTTTCACTTAGTAGTTTCCTTACCTCTTTCAAATGGAAGCCGTAACTGAGCCTGCCACCCTGATAACTTGTGGTTGCCGTTTTATGCAAAAGTAATCGTGTTTTTTATGCCTGTCAACTCCCTTTTCATCTTCCAGCAGGGCCTACCCTATTGTAATTCTGTCCCTTTCTTTTGCTCTATCCGGAGAAAGATTTTGCAAACATTTCGTGGGTTGTTGTTGTTTTTTTTTTTTTTTTTCCTGAGATGACAGCTCCTTCCCCTTGCTGGAGTCAAATGAAGTAAGGTAAAACTGGAGTTAAATATCTATGGCTAGAAGCGTGGTGGCAGGAAAATGAGGCAGTGAATCATAAAAAGTTAATCAGAAAACGATATTCCATATGATCTCATTCTTACAAAAAAAATATGTGTGTAGAAAAATATCAGGATTGAAGACCTCAATGGCTGAAGGCGAGAGGAAGACAGCCCTGGAAATGGTCCAGGCAGCTGGAACAGATAGACAGTGTGTGACATTTGTACTGCACGAGGAGGACCATACGCTAGGAAATTGTCTGCGGTACATAATCATGAAGAACCCGGAAGTGGAATTTTGTGGTTACACTACGACCCATCCTTCAGAGAGCAAAATTAATTTGCGAATTCAGACACGGGGTGCACTTCCAGCTGTTGAGCCGTTTCAGAAAGGCCTGAATGAGCTCTTGAATGTCTGCCAGCATGTGCTTGTCAAGTTTGAGGCCAGCATAAAGGACTATAAAGCTAAAAAGGCAAGCAAAAAGGAACCCACATTCTAGTCTCTCATGCAGGGTACAAGCAGGACCACCCTCAGGATGGTGCAGAACCCAGAATTTGTGAATGCAGCATGTCCTGTCTTGTAGGAAAATGTGGCTCTAGCTATTGACCCATTACAGCTATTGGAATCTCTGCAAGTATATTTGCCTAATAAATTCTCTCTTTTGTTTAAACTAGTTTTGAGTGGTTTCTCTTCCTTGAACCTAGATGAATGCCAAGGATGGTGTCACCCCTTAATTGAACCAACACTAAAAGTGAACAAACAGATAATTGGGCCAAGTCTGGGGTTTTGATCACAGATCTTAAAAGGACTATTTATTTCTGTATGCTTGAGATGCTGAGGAAAAGAGGGGTAAAATAGAACAAGATCCAGGAGACTGTAATTAAAAGGGCTGGAAAGAAGATTGGAAGATTGGCAGAGGGACTTGAGATATATAAATATGTATATGTATGTGTGTGTGTGTATATATATATATATATATATAT
>JADRCD010211947.1:28885-41907 GCA_019843815.1 Montemys delectorum | reverse complement strand
CTCTCTCTCTCTCTCTCTCTCTCTCTCTCTCTCTCTCTTTTTCCAGAAATAGGGTCTCCTAGGTAGTTCAGGTTGGTCTTGAACTCCAGTCCTCCTGCCTCAGTCAGTTTATATGGCTTGAGGAATCCCCACAGGAGGGTTCAAATTGGCCTGAGAATCAGAAACCACATGCTAGGGCACACACAGGGGGAAGGACAGTAGCTCAGTTGACAGAGGGCTTACCCAGCTTAAGGACAGAGCCTTGGATTTGGTCCCCAGCAAATGTTAGAAACTCAACAGGCACTGCCACACCTCACAGAGGCCAGACATGCTCTCCCAGACACTGACAGGGCAGAGATCAGCCATCTTCCATTTCGGTGTAGAGTTTGGACCAGGGGACCTGTTGGGTCCTCTACAGCAGACAGTGTGGGCTGGGAACTGAGTTTCCTGGAGGAGGCTGCTCTTTGCTTAGGTTCTGAGGGCCCTCCCATCTAGCAGGGCAACCAAGAGCTAACAGGAAGGAGGCTCGGGGCTGGAGGGCAAGAATGGGACAAGGCTGAGGTGTGAGGGCTACTGCTCAGTCTCAGAGCCTTGCCCTTCTGCCTCTGCAAAAAGCCAGTCAGTAGTCATGGTGGCCAAGGGCACTAGTATGCTAGTTCACATAGGAGGAGGGCTGGAGGGTAGCGACAGGTGTTCCCTGGTCCCCTGGACTCCCACCTGTTGGCAGGACCTTCCAAGGAGCTGGGGCAGTCCAGACTGACTGGTCACTATCTGCCCCACCCACACCCTGCTTTGCCTCGACAGCCTTTGGTTCCCTTCTCCTCCATGCCCTGGGGTACCTGCCCTGCCACGCTGTTCCTTGTGGCCAAACCCAACAGCCAAATATCCCCTTCTTTCCAAGATGGAGTTCCAAAACCCTTAACTTGGCCTCCTCCCTCCACTTTTGACTATGGCAGCACTCTGCCATGAACCCTGGAAGTCAAGCCCTGGCTTTGCCCCTTGCACTCTGACCTCTAACCCTCAGCTTCCTGGCCTGTGGGATGAGGACAGTGACACAGTCCCTCTTCCTTGTAGAGACTCACCAAGGTTTCATCCTAGTGCTTAACCTGTAAGACTGGCTTAGGAGTGACATTGCCACCCTCCCCGAGGCCCTCCCTGTTGCACTAGGCATGGCAGCCCTAGTCCCTGTGAGGACTTCTGCTAAGGGATGAAGGGTAGAGGCTTTTTTGTGTTATTGGGGATGGTCATTCTCCAACAGCCTTTAACATTCCAAGCACCTGCTCTGCTCCTGAGTCACACTCCGGCCTGGAGAAGCTCTTTGGTTGAGGCCCTTTCTCCCATGATAGATTACACCCGAAAAGGGCAGTTTCCTCCATGTTTATCTCTTAGGAAGTGAGATGAGGGATTATGTGCTCCCATTTACAAAAGAGAAAAGGCCTCAGGAAGGCCACGTTCCACAGGCAGAGTCACAAGATTAAAACTGACTGAGTTCTGACTTGACCACAAACTCCCGGACCTTCCCAAACCTAAAATTCTTTTTCCCTTACACCTTCTGTGCATCATGTATAGATGTATGCATGAATGTGATGTGATATAATTTGTGTGATGGATATATATGCTATTTGTGGTATATACATATGTGTGTGGTATCTGTCTGTAGTGCCTATGTGTGATATATACCATGTATATAATATATAAGTGTGATATTATGTATGGGTTATGTTGTATGTACTGAGCACATTTAGTGTGTGTATGCATGTACGTATATGTTTGTGAAGTATTTAGTATGGTATATATGTGATATATATGTATATGTGTGTGGCTTGCATGCATGTGATGCATAGATAATGACACATGCACACAAGTGTGTACATGTATGTGATATGTGTGCATGTGATGTTATATATGTGTATATGGTATATGATGTATGTGTTGTTATATGTGTGTAATACAAGTGAAAGTGTGTAAATATGTATACGCCTGTGTGTGTGTATGTGTGTGTGTGTGTGTGGTGTTCTGTTGTATGTGTGTGAGATAAGAATGCGTGTGTGGTGAGCATGTGTGCTGTGCATGCACACACTTGCATGTGCTTCTTCATGCCTGCTGCTCAGTGCTTTCCTGCAAGCGGTAACAGGGTCAAGGGAGAATTGTGTGTGACTAATTAGGTTTTAACTTGCCAGAGAAGAAGTGGACATTGCAGTGGGCTGCAGGAGAGAAAGCAAAGGCTGAGCTGGAATGAACTTAATCTCCTTTGCACTGGAAGGAAAGAAAGATTAATGAAATATCCCCAAATCCATCCTGTTAGTTTTTATTAAATCAGCAAATGAAATTTAACCTCCAATTCAGTTTGAATGTCCTTTCCTGCAGATTGGGTTTCAGCGGCCTGAGTGGAATGGACACACTCCCTCTAGAATAACATTGCCATGGGAAAATTGCACTACTGCCACCCACCTCAGGCTACCAGAGCACAAGCCACTTGGTTGACAAGAAACCTCACAGAGTGGCACGTACACGATCTCAAATCTGTGACAGTCAGTGTTCAGAGGATGTTCCTACTGCGAGTAGTCTTTATTAAAAAAAAAAAAAAAAAAAAAAAAAGCAATAAAAAACCAGATTAAGAAGCTTAAGAAGGCAGCATCAATTCTTTCATCTTTTATTCAGAAGGGCCAGGATGAAATATGGTGAGGACCTACGACAGCTACATTTGTCATTTGACTTTAAGAAAGGGCCTCGTGTATCTCAGGATGGCCCTGTACTCACTATATAGCTGAGGATGGCCTTGGCCTTGAACTTTTTTTTTTTTTTTTTTTTTTTTGGTTTTGTGTAGCCCTGGCTGTCCTGGAACTCACTCTGTAGACCAGGCTGGCCTCCAATTCAGAAATCCACCTATCTCTGCCTCCCAAGTGCTGAGATTAAAGGCGTGCACCACCACCGCCTGGCTTGACCTTAAACTTCTGATCTGCCTGCTTTCATCTCCCCAGTAACAGGATTACAGAGAATTTCTCAACCACACCGGTTTGTGCAGCAATGCTGGGAGTCAAACCCAGGCCTTCGTTCTTGCTAGGCGAGCCTGCTACCAACTGAGGTAGATCCTCAGTCCCACAGCTAATTTTTTTTTTCATATGCTTCCCATGCATGGGGGGGGGGGGCTGGCTCTCTTCCTTTCTGTGGCTTCACACTCATCAAGGGAGTGAGCGACACGTAACTGTTATATAGTAGAGCTAACTGAGTCCCAGGAAGGAAAGTATGTGCTATAAGATCAAATTCACCAGCCATTGTTTCCTGGAAATGTTCCTATCACCATACCATCCACGGACAAACGTCCCAAGCTGAGCAGCACTGGGTGCTGGATCACCTCATGGTCATGGAAGTTCTAAACAACCACACACAGGGGCTGATGACGGACCGGTCATATGGGTTCAAAGCTGCAGCTGGCTGTTCGGGCCTCATCTCACTGGCCTTCCCAACAACTTTATGAGAACTGGAGAGGAAGCTCACAGCTGGCGGAGGATGAGAGAGCTTATGGTGGCACGTAAGCTCAGCCCAGCTCCAGACACAGGGTCCAGGGCACATCTGTCCACTGCAGGGCCTTCAGAGTCGGACTAGCAAATACCTCCATAGCCTCTGTCCTGTGGCTCTGAGGTAAGACAGGGACAGGGGAGCAGAATATTTTCAGGTCCTCTTCAAAGGTGGTTTTCCATGAGTTACAGGGGAAAGCCTGTTTTCTGTTACTGAGTCCAGGGGAAAAGTACAAGTGTTTGTCAGTAAGAAGCAGCGATTTGGAAACTGTCTTTGATTGCTGCAGGGCTGACACAGACATGTCTCTCTGGACCTGCAGAGTGGAGGTGGGGGGCCTCCCTCCCCCCAAGGCTGAGAGAACCTTCCAAACTTGGATCGCAGTACCCAGTAGGCTTCTGTGGGGGCAGCATAGCCCTGGCCATGGGGGGTGGGGGCAGGCAACAAGGAGCAATAAGATGCTCTCGTGTGTTTCTGCAGAATTGGACCCTTGGTTCTTGGAGCATGGGGAGATTGAGAATAGGGTGCAGCCTATGGCTGTAACTTAAGGACCCAGCACCCCCACTTCTCAGAGGCAAGGGAGTTAGCATGGTGTGGCTTTTGGCTCCTTCAGAGGCGCTTTTCAGTGGAGTCATGATTCTCCTTGCATAGTGGGCAGAGTGGAGAGTGGTGTTGAGCGTGAATCCTGTGCTGTGCTCACTGCCTGAGAGGTAGGAGCAATAACTGCTTTCTTTACTGAGCTATTATCGAAGCTGAAGAAGAAGGTGGGTACTAGCCTTCGGCACAGCTGGGCATACAATAAATGGTCATTAAAAGTGAACTCAGTTCAGCCGCTTCATGACAAGTCCTGCAGAACCCTTGGCTTAGACCTTAAGCATTGCCAGTGGTTTGCTCCAGGACCTCCCAAGAACGACTCTCCAAAGGGCAGGGGGACACATAATACCAACACACAGGGGACCATGGAGATGTCCTAGTGTCCAAATTTTGGGCCCCATCAAAACGCTATAGTTGCATAAAATATTCGAAGCAATGGCCAAGAGAGAGGCTCCTCTGCCAAGGTTCTCCTCTCCCAGCCTCTGGAATTGATTACCCCGAGCGGTTCAGAAACACAGCAATAAATGGTGCCAGGGTAGATGGACAAGCCGGGATTGGCTCATGTTTCCTAGCCAGTAGTGCCCCTTCCCCCCACACCCCGGAACAAAGTCTTCTCCAGTTTTTAGTAAACCTAAGTTGACAATCGTCAAAGGGAATCAAACAGTGCAGAAACGAAGCCCCAAGAAGATGCCAGAGGAAGTCAGGATCCGTAGAAATCGACTAAGCCTCCACCCGCCCCCACTCGTACTTCAGAATGAGTATTTAAATATCCCAGGAGCAGGCTCTGGGGGTCCATACGATTTAACTTGTGGCAAGAATGCACTTAGGGAGGGCACTTGTGTTTATTCTGGGTCTTACCTCCTCACCGTCTTAATGTAATCCTCGCAGCGTTAATGTGGCAGCGGAGTTGGGGGTGGGCTATTGGGAAGACACCAATTAGTAGCACTGGCTCTTTGCCCCAAATCCCCACAATGGTGGGAGAGAAATCCGTCCCTGGAAGGAGATAATTATCTGAAGGGCTGCTGGGGTCTCTGTAGGCCAGAGCTAGGAGTCAGCTCAGACCACCAACAGTCCAATGGACTCTTAGGATGTCCCAGCATGTGGCCCTAATGCACTCCGGCATCCTCCAGCTAAGAGGGGTGTCCCCATTCCCTCACTCATTAAAAACTCTTGCTGGGGACCTGCTTCACACAATGCCCCTTTAGAGCACAGGAATGAGTCCTGAATAGAGCCAGGCAGCATCCCAAACATCTGGGCACAGCTGGTTTCCTAAGACAACAATACAGCTTAGGATTTCCCAAGTCATGCTGTGCATGATGTGACCAGATTCTCGAGTCCAAGTCTGACTAAGGATAGACGGAGACACAACTGGTGATACGTGTCAAGCCCAAGACCTGGCAATTTTTTTTAAGTGTTTCTTAATTTAATTCCACACAAAAGCCTCCAACATCCCCGCTGCTCTGATCTGATCGCCCCACTTCTGTTGGGGGTGACCCTAGAAGGAGATGGCAGTTAGTGTAGCTACCTACGGTTGGAGGATCCTGCTGGACAGAGAAGCTGCAATACGTAAATGGACATTGCATAGAGAGACACATTGGTTCTTCACATTCCCCTATAGCCCACATCTCTCCAGACTGGAGATTTCTCTGGAAAAGAGCCAGTGATGGAAGCATTGAACCCTTGGCCACCCAGCTCTCAGTGATGCCAGTGGCCTCTCTTTCCTGGGCTTGATGAACAAGCATAGAAGGGACCACTAGGCAATGATTCTGCCATTGTTTGCTTTCATAGAACAAGATCACCTTTCATGAAGGATCTTGTCTCTGACCAGGAAGTAAGGGGTGGGTCTGGAAGAAACCTAAATGACAAGTTGAAATGGTTCTGGTCAGAACTGGAGCCCCACGTGGGCAATATGGATGGTTACTTGACGTCTTTGACTGCTATCTTCTCGTGGGCCAGTCTGCTTTTTAGACATGAGGACTGTTGTTGGCATGTCTGGGTATGCTCTTGGCATGTCAGGGTACACTCTTGGCATGTCAGGGTATGCTCTTGGCATGTCTGGGTATGCTCTTGGCATGTCAGGGTATGTTCTTGGCATACTGGAAACTGATTTCGTGAATGAGTTTTCCTTACTTTACTTTGAGGTGATGCCAAAAGTGTTCTGAGAGAATCTGAGTCAGGAAGCTCTGGGGATGCAGTTTCTTGCTCTGATGGAGTTGTGGTCCGTCTTCTAAGGTGTCCTCTGATCTTGTGACAGATGACCGTGTCCACAGCAGCATCTCAACAATCAACCCTCCTAGTTGCACCTGATCCATTGCCTGCCAGGAAACTGATACTCTGAGGTCTTTGGTAACGGACTTCTCAGCCCATGAAGAGCAGAGAGAAGAGAGCAAATAACACCTGTGCCTGGTGAGCCCACGAGCTCCTTGTCGGCAACGGCAGGAACACATGGGGTCTTTGTGGAAACAGAGCATCCTGGTATATGATCAATTTTGCTCTGTACTTGTGACAAGGCTAGGTTACAGTCCTGAGCAGCCCAGGCTAGATCTCCCCACGTGAGACTCTGGTCAACGTTTCCAGCTTCTCCAAGCTTCAGTTTTCTCCCATGCATGTTGGGCGCCACAACACCTGTCCCTCAGGTTGCTCGGAGGACTCTTGACCAGAACTGTGCTGTGAGGACCACAGGATGGCCCATCACCAAGCTCCATCTCGGAGCCACCTCAGTCTCTTCAGACACCCTGCTGTTCCTCTTCTAGCGTTCCTCGTCGGCCATCTCCCACTACCTGCACACCCACTCACTTCTACACATTCACCCCCTTGCATGCACACATCCATGTGCATGTACAGATGCATACCCATTCACACCCATACACACACACACACACACACACACACACACACACACACACACACACTCACAGATACACCCCTCTTCCAGCAGTCTGTCTCTCCCATGACAGAATGAAATTTTGAAGCAAAGGGGAATTCTGGAAAATGTGGTAGAGCCTGGCTCCCCTGACTTCAGAGTCTGCTCGCCAAGTTGCTTGCCAGGAGTGGAAAGCCACCCGAGGGTCAGCTGATCTTTTCTCCCCCTGCTCTGCTGTGAAATATCAGGGAGAGGGCAGAGGGGTGAGCCGTGTGAGTGGATGCCGTCCTTTATGAAACACAAGAAGGAAAATACTCTAAACCCATAATCATAAACACGGCGTGTGGGAAATGGCCAGAGCCAGTTCAGTGGGGAGCCTTTTATCTGCTCCCTCCCTTCTCTGCTCAATATTAGATACATAATCAGAGAAATTCTTATATTTCACTGAAGGCCTGCTTGAGCTGAAAGGTTGATTTTTTTTTTAAAGGAATTCTCTCCATCCATTCTGCAGCCGAAGGATTTTCTTTCTCAAATACTTTCACCTGTCAAAATCCCTCTGTACAGAAACTAAGCAGATCCCTCCAGTCTCATTCTGCAGAGCCAGGGAAGGAGGCCATAGTGAGTGGGTGTCTACCGAGACATCTGGCATCTCCTGACGGCCTATCTGAGTGGCAGCCAGGGCCATAGGCCAGCTTGCAGACTCAGAGAGGCAGTGAGCCTGGCCAGGGAGCACCAGCCAGTGGATGCTGAGCCAGCACTTAGCCTAGAGCCCAGGTCTTGGGTCCTGCATAGGATTTCTCCTCCCTTTGACCCACTGCCTGTGAAAATGTGGAGCTGGGTCTAGGGATGGTGCCTCCTCACCCACCCTGGTTGATGATCTTTGCTTCTCTTATGCTTTGGTGGCCATTGCTCTTCTTCTAGACACAGCTGAACAAGGACTACTGCTCCATTTTGACTTGTTCTCACTTTCTTTTCCCTCCCTCCCTGTCTGGTCCCTCCCACTCATCTCTTTTCTCCTCTTCCCTTCTTGTCACCATACCTATCCTACCCTCTCTATTTCTCTTCCCTCCCTCTCTTCTTCCTGTCCCCCACTTCCTCCTCCTCCTCCTCTTCCTCTTGTTCTTCCTCCTCCTCCTCCTCTTCCTCTTGTTTCTTCCCCTCCTCCTCCTCCTCCTCCTCCTCCTCCCCTCCTCCTCCTCCTCCTCCTCCTCCTCCTCCTCCTCTTTGTCTCCACTCCATGCTAGGAGTGAAAGCTGGAATGCAGAGCCTTGCACCTGTTAGATAGCAGTGTCTCCAACTCTACCCATTACACACTGGATAGACAGCTATTTCACACATTTAGCCAATGTTTACTGTTGTCATATGTATTTTTGTGTCTGTCTTAGAGATTTTGTTTCAGATTCATTTGTTTCACATTGTGTGTATGAGTGTTTTGCTTTCATGTATATATGTGCACATGTGTGGAGTACTTGCAGAGGTCAGAAGGTGACTTTGGGTCCCTTTGAAACTGGAGTTAGAGATGGTTGTGAGCCACCATGTGAGTGCTGAGAATAGATCCTGGATCCTCAGCAAGGGCAGCAGATGCCCCAAACTCTTGAGCCATCTCCCCTGTATCTGTCTGTTGACACATATGCACACTCACACACACACACACACTCACACACACACACACACACACACAGTTCACTGTTGTATATAGCCGATTGTAGAATGACTGCATCGTAACGTAGGGAGAGCTTTCCTCCACTGTTAGGAGCTATAGTTTCAGAAGCAATCAGCATTGTTATCCATAGTTAAGTAAAGACAATGTTAAAAGGAGCTCTGCCTAGATATATTCTCCCTGTAACATGCTTAACATACTCACCTACCCCCTCATGCAGAGCTGCAGTGCACACAGCACATGCCTGTATCCTTTTACACCTATCCCCCTTTCTCCATCTTTATTCCTTCTTGTTCTCTCTTTCTCTTTCTTTTCTTTTTTTGGAGTCAAGAATCTCCCAGTGCAGCACAGAGTAGCCTCAAACACAAGCTCCACCCTGTTTCAGCCTCAACAGTGCAGAGGTGAGCGGTGTGCACCGCCACACTTGGCTTCTTTTAAACACGATCGAGTCTTTGCTAGCATTTACAGCTTGCTTTGGGGATTTGAGTAGCTTGGTTTTTATCATTGCTGAAACTTCACCTCTCCTGGTCATTCTTATGGGCTACATCTTTTGTTCTGCTAAACAGCTGCATCACATCCCAGACCACTGACGTAAACTGCGTCTTACCTCAGGACCCTCTTCTGATGGAGGTGGTATATAGCTTTTTCACTCCAACATACAATGCCACCACAAAAAATTTGAGACCTGTGTCACACATCACTGTCACTTTGCTGTCATTGGTCATGCAAGGGTTTCAGGACCTCGGCTCTAGGCAACAGGGCATGCGCATTTTAGTATTTAACCCATACAAGCCAGATATGAAAGGACAGATACCACATGGTTCCATTTACACGGGGCACTCAGAGAGTCAAATTTAAAGACAGGAAAGTAGGCCGTGGCTGTCAGGGATTCAGGGGTTGGGGAGATGGGAACACACACCTAAGTGCCCAGAGAGACCATCACAGTACATGCATCTTCATTTTGTTGAACTGTACACGTAAAAATAGTTAGAGAGAGTTAGGGATGTGGCTCAGTCTGTAGCATGCTTGTCTACCATGCATGAAATCCTAGATTCAAATCCAAGCACGTAATATGGCTGGGAAGGTGGCCCATACTTGTAACCCAAACTTGTTTGGTAGTCTCAACTGGTTCCCAGAGGATACTGACATGAGAATCAGAAGTTCAAAGTCATTATAAGGCACATTGTAAGTTCAAGGCTAGACTGGGCTATATGAGCCCACATCTCAAAAATATTTTTTAAATGGGTAAAATTTGAGGTGTGCATATTTTACATTAAAACATTTAAAATTAAAACTGTAAATGTAGCCAATGAAGATTTCCGAAACCCAATTATTTATTCAAGCCCTAGTACCTACAACCCCCACAACCCAACACCCAGAGCCTCCTATTCCATTTTCTGAAGCTTTGGTCAGTCACAGTCCAAAAGTGTGACTATCTGTATTGACTCTTTAGGGACAGGAACCCCAGTGTCATTACTGTGATACTGTTACAACTGTCCTCTTCTGGTCGGTATTGATAGGAGTCTTCTGTGCCTAGTTCATGACTTGAACTTCATTGCAGGAATATATGTATTGGAAGATTAGAGTATGCATAGAAGCTGGTACTTTCTAAAGTTATTATGCCCTTTCCTGGGTCTTGGGACATATGCCCTCACATATGGTGAATGCTATAGGTAGGTACTGTGGCATTTCCACCTGACTTTCCAGTATATTCCAGCAGCAGCTGACTGCCAGCAGTTAGGAGTCTCCACCTTGGGGTTTACTAGGGTTGCATGAGCTGGAGAACATGGAGGTTTAAGGAGAGATGGCACCCTGGAGAGCTGCAGCTTGAATGGACAGATGGATAGAATGTGGGGAGAAAAACCTCTCAAATGGGGTGCCATTCTGTTTGTCTCTGATTCCCCAGCAGGCCCGGCCGCAGTGGTAACTTACTTGGTACAGTGTCAAGTTTCCTGGCTTTCCTTCTTCTCCTGGCCTCTGCTTGGCCTGCACTTCCTGGGCTCATCTCCCAAATAAACTTAGTCATTCACCCATGACTTCAGAGTGGGCCTCTCAGGGACCTGACCCACATACCTCTCCACCATGCAGACTGCATATCCCGGCTAAAGGGAACTAGGAAGAGAACATTCTCTGCAGCTGTCCCATCTGAACATTCCAGAAAAGTCCTGCCATTGTTTGTCAAGTAAGTGAAACACGGGAAAGGGGGAGAGGTATGCCTGCTGTCCTGGAAGATCCTCAAATGCATAAGGCCAGGATCTGTCTTCTGCAAAGCCCGGGAAGTTTGAGGAAGGTTCTGGGATTTGGCCGTGGGCCTGGGACTCACTTCTGCCCTCACAGTAGCTGGAGGGCTGGGGCAAGTCACTTGGAGATTCTGAGCCTATATCATATCCTCTCCTCATTGAATAGGCAGATTTACGTCCAGAGATCGCACATGGAGCATGCACAGACGTGCTCGGCAAAGCAGGGTGCAGATGGTTGTTATCTGGGTACGTGCTTCCTTAAGAGGGTGGACATCTGTGCTAGAGGGCTTAAAAGGCTGCCAGAAGCCTCCAGATCTCCACAACCCCACCTCCATGCTCAGCTATGAGGGTGAAGGAAGACAGCCACTGCCCGCAGCTGCTGCCGGGAACAAGACTTACATTTTTTATGATCTTAGTGGAGTGATGGGGGCTATCCAGAAACAGAAGTGCATGTCTTCCTCAGAGTCTCTGGGTGCCTCGCACCATGCCCAGACCACAGGACACACAAACATGGGGGAGCCACGCACTGTGTTGTAAACAGGTGGCTCCAAACAGGGAATCTCACACTTGGGAGCTTCCGTTTTCTCTCCTGTGTTATGGAAGAAAAGCACATTCAATAAATATTTGAGTTTTCATCAAGCCCTTACCTGAGAGCCAAAGAAATGCAAATCAGCCCGTTGTGCTTACCATTAGCCAGGTGTCCGATGAGTGTGTGGTGGGCCTGACTTCTGGGTCTCCCATGGTAGACGGTGGGAACCAAGGACAAACTCCCTAAGTTATTATTTTCACACCACAAGCATGTGCCCCTCCCACAATTAACAACTAACTATGATAAAAAATATAAATTAGTCTAGAAGAATGTGCTTGCGGGGATTGCTCCCTGCCAGGACACTGCTGAGGAAGATGCCTAAAGGCTGCAGGGAGAATACACACACCTGTCCACACCCACGTGGTCCCATCTGTAGTGGCAGAGAGTTGCCATGACTAAGGATCACACAACAGCAGGTCTCAGCCATGTGGGCTGACCCACCTTTTGCACTGTTTGAAGATTCATCAGAGATGTTAAATTAAGATCGGAAGGGCCTCTGGGGAGATGGTGCTCTCTTCGTGTGCAATGGGGGATTAACGCTGACTGGTGGCCTGCTGGCTGTCATGGGGCCTTCTTCAGAACGGTATCTTTGAGACCACCAGTGTGCTGGCTTCTGTCAGGTTCTGTCTCAGGAAGAGCAGCTACCATTTCCCACAGTGGGTTCACCAGCGGTTTGCTTGGTGTGGAAACAAAATGAGGTGGGTGGGCTACGCACTGGCAGCTGCTAATGAGCCACGGAAGTTCATTTTTACTCTGTAGCCCATGTTCCCCATCCATGCGTCCAAGAGCCTTTGTTAATGTGGCCAGAAGCCCACCTTTTTTTAAAAAGAGGGAATGCTATTGGAAATGGCTGACAGTTCCACAGTGCTTGTTTACATGGCCAACGTAGTTTTATCCCGTTCTTGGTTCCTAGCTCCAGAAAGAGGCCCAATTTCTGTGGTTCTATCTGATTGGTCCAGTGGCCATGCCTGATCTGACAGATAGGTTCAATGTCAGAAAACTCAACACAGGAAAAAGAAGCAGGAATATGGAAGGAAGGGAAACTCCTTCCAGGTTGACTGAGGACAGCCAATGGGATTCTAAGGGACACCCGTTCTAGCAGAGCTCGCTGGAGGGTCACCATACGGTGAACTTCATGCCTCCTGAGTGTGCTGGATTACACAGCAGGGAGAGCAAAATGATCACATAATGGGGACCCAGACAGGTCACAGAGGAGCCAGGAGGCACAGTTAAATCACTGACTGCTTCAAAACTCAGCTGATGCCACCCCCAACCCCCAACAAGAAAACATCCCAAAGTCTGTGCTCAGCACCCCTCTCTCGGGAGCAACCCTCAGCTTGGTGGATGACACATTGTAGACATTTTAGTGACCTTTCTCATTGCTGTGACAACATGCCTGCCAGAAGCTGGGGAATGGCCTTGGTTCTGTAATCCCAGAATTTAGGAGGTCGAAATGAGAGAATTTCTGCAAGTTCGAAGCTAGCCTCAGATGCAAGTTCCAGAGCAGGCTGAGCTATATAGAGATCCTCAATCTCTCTCTCTCTCTCTCTCTCTCTCTCTCTCTCTCTCTCTCTCTCTCTC
>JADRCD010211947.1:0-28785 GCA_019843815.1 Montemys delectorum | reverse complement strand
CTCTCTCTCTCTCATACACACACACACACACACACACACACACACACACACACACACACAAAATGGAGCATAGTAGGGGTTATATTTTAGTGTAAACACAAACAAATAACCCTCTAAAAATATATCTGTCTTAGGGTTTTACTGCTGTGAACAGACACCATGACGAAGGCAACTCTTATAAAGGCCAACATTTAACTGGGGCTGGCTTACAGGTTCAGAGGTTCAGTCCATTATCATCAAGGTGGGAGCATGGCAGCATCCAGGCAGGCATGGTGCAGGCAGAGCTGAGAGTTCTACATCTTCATCTGAAGGCTGCTAATGGAAGACTCACTTCCAGGCAACTAACACTAGGGTGTAAAAGCCCATGCCCACAGTGGCACACCTACTCCAACAAGGCCACACCTCCTAATAGTGCCATATACAAACCATCACAATATCCAAACAACAAAAAACTGGGAGAAACAACAGAAGGGAAGAAATTTAACTTAGCCCAAAATTTTAAGAAGTGCAACCCTTGTGGCTGGCAGGGACAGTAGCTGGGTGGGCAGGATGGCTGAACCATTGCAGTCTAGAGTGGCAGGATCCTGTGGTATGGCCTATTCTCATCTTGGCACATCAAGAAGCTTGGACTACAACCAGAAATAGGTATCCCCTTCACTGCCCACCCTACTTCTGCATAGTTCTAAAGGTGCCAGCAGCTTCCACAAACAGCATCAGCATCTGGGCTTCAAGCTCTCAAGCCCACGAGCTCGTAGAGGGCACTTTACATTCAGTAGCTATTTGGGGCCAAATGAATGAGACTAGGGCAGATGTAGGCAGTCTGAGGCCTCTGCCAACCAAGGCTGATGGGGCTCTGTTACAGGATAAGCCAGTTGGCAAACAAAATTCAATTCCTTAAAAATCCATAGAATGTTGTTGGGCTCCAGGTATCTCATGCTCGGAAATCTTAACATTGGGTAGAGAGGGCTGACTGGCTCTGGGGATTGGTCTTGTGGTCTGGGGACAGAAAAGGAAGAGGACGGGCCATTTGTAAGGCGATTGAGGCTTTGGCTAGTGTAGAGAGGAGTTTGGAAAATGTAGAATTCTCCCAAAGAGAATGGGGGCCAGTGGCAATTGAAAATGGCATGTGAAACCCCACTTGGGGCTGGCTTTTACTTCGAGGTTTGAAACCTATTAGCATGCAAGCACTGGCTCCCAGGGCTGCCCCTGTTCTGTCTCCACATTCTACCCCTCCTCCAGAGCCTCAGAGCAGTTGAGGCAGACAGGTCTTTAGCAGGGTGAACATCCAATTTTCTCAGTGGCCAACTTGGTCTTATCACTGAAAATTTCTAGTTCTGGACTAAATGAGACACTCACCTATGTTTTTGGAGACTGTGAATGGGCCTCAAATTAGGCAAACCCATCTTTAGGCTCTAGAACTGCTGTGTCCTGCCCATGAGACTACAGGCAAGGTATGTGTCCTCTTAAACACTATTTTTGTTTCTTTCTATCGTGTGTGTGTGTGTGTGTGTGTGTGTGTGTGTGTGTGCGTGTGTGTGTGTGTGTATGTGTATACATGTGGGGTTTGTGTATGTGTACATGTAGGGTATGTGTGTACATGTGAGGTATGTGTATGCGTGCGTGTGTGCGTGTGTGTATCCACCAGGTAGCTTCGTGAGTTGCAGGAATCCTCCTGCCTCCACCTCCCCACACTAGGATTACAAGTGTGCCCTTCACGCCTGATTCTTTTTGAATGGGTTCTAGGGTCACACAGATTCTCATGCTTGAAAAACACACACCTTACCAATTGAACCATCTCCTTAGCCCCACTCATTCCCTTACACCTAAAACAAGGAGTGAGGTCTGCCAGGTTGTCTTGAGGCCCAAATGAGCATATAGTGTACTAGATGGCTAGCATTCGTCACTACTGTCTTTCCTGGAGTAACCATGGTACTCCATTATGTCATTTTCTTTATCATCCTGGTCCAAAAAGCCTCCTTGTACAGCTAAGCCCATGAGAATGATCAACTGGTCTAGCCTGGTACAACTAAACCCATGAGAATGATCAACTGGTCTAGCTTGGTACAGCTAAGCCCACGAGAATGATCAACTGGTCTAGTTCTCCCATGAGGAGGGTGGAAAAGCTCCCGATTCAAGAGCTGTAGTCCTGACACTAATCCTTGCTCGTCCTTGCCCTGATCAGGCTCCGATGATCACACTTGAAGGACCCATGACTTGTCCCCACGCTTAGTGCAAAAGCCGTGGCATGAGTCAGAGCTCTGTGGTTCCGGCTCTGTGGTTCCAGAGAAACAGGTTCCGGCTCATGATGTATGGGGACAGCACAGGATCTCGCATGTCCACATGGAAAACTGAAGGTCCACTATAAGGTCACACCCAAGGGTTCAAGGGGGGTGTGTGTGTGTGTGGGGGGGTGGCTGGAGCATAAACGGATCGCAAAGTTTTCTGCCATAGTCTGAGGCCCACCTGGTCGGGAAAGCTTGCTGACTGATGCCTGACAAGGATGCGTGTGTAAGAATGGTACGAGGGGCTAGGCAAGAATTAGGGGTGTCTCCAAAGGAAACCAGGGTGCTAAGAGGAAGAAAAGACAGGTGTGAGGTTGGGGATCCAAACAACATCTACCCCTTCTGGTCCCGAGGTGTGTTCTGCCACGATACCACTGGGACCAATTGGAATCTGGCCTGGACTCAGCCCTGGTCCAGAAGGGCGTGGCCTGGAAGTGGATCTGTTCCCATGAAGTGACCCCCTTGTCCTAACACCTCCCTCCCGCTCCAGTAGGACATGTTTTCCCCTTCCAGGGGCTACTGCCTTGATCTCCCTGCCCAGGCTTGATTTCCTCAAACAGAGGCCTCTTGCAAAGAAACCTGTTTGGGGCTGAAATCACAGCTGGCTTCCACCTTTGAACTGACATGAAACCCAGGTTTGCTCTTCCCCTTTCAGCAAAGCAGATGCAATGTTGGTGAAGCCTTGTAATGAAACAGTAGAAAAATACACCCCCCCACACACACACCCGACCCCAAGTCCTCCGTGTGCAGGGAAGCGGAAGTCCCTTTCCCTCCAAATGGGTCTATTTTTACTTTCTATTTCCCCAAAATGTTCAGAGCAACAACTCACTGAAAATCTAGACTATGCCTCATTTTGAAGTGGAGGCTGTCTTCAAAGTTTTTCTTTTCTTTTCTTTTTCTAAACCTCCGATTTAACTTGCTGGGCGCCTCTGGAGTCTGGTATTAATAATAAATATTATTGCCGTGCATCCTTATTTTTCCCTTAATTTAATTAGGGAAAATGTAATAGCCCTTATGAAAACAATATATGAGTTTTCAAACCTAATTAACATGAGACAAAGTGCGCAGGTCAGAAAATCGTTGTTTTCTCTGGAAAAATTCCATGCAAATAGATAAAAACAAACCTGCATTGAATTCCACAGCCCAGGCTCACAGGCAAATCAGAGATGACGGCTCGCGCCCCAGGGCTCTGTCTGCCTGGTAATAAATACTTTCCTTTTGTCACGATTCAGGGGAGAGGGAGAGCGATATGCGAACCCTATCAAATATTCCAAGGTGGCGGCAAGTCAGCCGTGACCGGGTGCGGCCTTCCATCGGTCAGGAGGCACGACCTGCAGGCACTCCAGATGCAAGAGAGCCCGTCCCCGTGTGGCCTCCTGGGCTTGGCCTGACCTGTTAAAGTTGGCTTGTTCCAGAACAAGACCATCCCTCATCATCCTCTAGTGACAAGCAGCTGGCTTGTCACCCGGAAGATAGAAGATACTGGACACAGTACTCCCTACCGAACTCCTCCCTAAGCGGAACCTTATCTCCTAGGTGATGCAAGGCCAACCCGGAGGCTTGAAAAGGAGACCCCTAAGGTCTTTATCAAACTTGACCCAGACCCTCTCTCTCCCACTTATACTCCTTACAGATTCAACAGAGTTGGGGATCACACCCCACCACGGGTCTCAACAAAACCGCTGAAGACCCATGCCAGTCTCGTGGTCCATGCCGAATCAGCCTCTTTCTTAACTGCCTGTGACCACGGTTCTTTCAGATCTTCCGAGGTGGTCATCCTACACTACTGCTTTCATGCCCAACTCCCTCAGTAGGTCCTTCATTACTGTCTTCCAGTCCCTAATATTCCTAGAGAACAGCAAATGACATGACTGGGTGCCCTAGTGGACGTTCTGTCAGAGCTTGAGTCCTTCACGTTGCCTCAGATCACGCAGCCTTTGTCTCGAGGGATATCTGTTTCTCTGCTTCCACAGTGCCAGTGCGCAGGTTGCTCCCATACGCCCCATGTCCCCAGGCAATGTGAAGCTACTTCATTGGTTGTTTAGAAGCTTTCAGCTGCCGAGTATTGCCTGATTATTACAGCTTCATATACTGGGACACACACACAGAGCCACCACCATCTGTAATGTTACGTAATCTCCTCTCTTTGCATTAAAGGTCAAACTCAAGGATGAATCTTACGTTATTTCTACTTCATTCTCTTTCTCTTAATTAATTATTGGCTTCTTCCCATGATTTTAAGCCCTCGGATCTCATGAAGGGCTCCTTAGCACAGATCTGATGCACACTCCATTTTGCTTATACCCAGCCAGCTGCAGGAAACGCTAAGCCAGCACCTCCTGTCTCGTCTTCCCTTCTTTCTAGTTTTCCTGACCAAAGAGAGGCAAAGGATGGCAGCCACATGTCTTTTCCCCCCTATTGTTATTACTCCTTTATATGTCTGAGAAGGCAGAGGAGCTTCAGTTGCATGTCTTATCGCCTACAACAAAAGCCACTCTGCAGACACTGTAGTCTGCTTGAAAGATCCTGTACCATGTGCACTCTGTTCAGAGATTGCAATATATTCCCAAGTCCATTAGTGGTTTGGAGGCACCCCAAAACTTTCATAATGGATCCCTTTCACAAAGGAAGAATGTCACCTCATTATCCACTAAAGGAACACGTCCATCCTCTCTGGGTTGGGCTTGCATGTTCTAGCATTCCATTGCTGGGTGCATGAAGTCACCACCATAGCACAGTGGCATGTCACCCTGTACCATGTCAAGAGTGCTCCTCTGGATGCTCCGTCTACACATGAATCAGACTCAGCTGCATGTCCCATCATCTACTGCAAGAGCCACGCACCCTCTCTTCCCCAGGTCTTCTTCGGTCTGTCTGCCCTTGTCTGGGTTCTGGTTGTGTTGTGTGACTTTTCTCGTAGTGAGATGAACAAGTGCATTCTCACAACAGGCAGGATGCCAACAACTGTCCGAAGAAACTATGCCATGCAAGTCTAGCTTAGTGAGTTATCGGGATTGCTTGTAGTTGCACGGGTGGAGGGTCACTTACAGGAACACGACTGACTCAATACCAAATGCTTCACTTGAAAGCTCACTCCAGTATGGGTGACAACTCATCAAAGATGCATCCATGAGGCTCCCAGAGTGACTTGTCTGAGCTGGACTGGTGACAGAGTGAGTCTCTACTCCTCAGCACTTAATATTGGGGTTGTGGTAAGGAGTAGGGGTGGGGACTTTGACCTTCCTGAGTCTTGTAAGTTCCGTTTACTTCCTGAGACCAACGCATATGGAGAATGTGTACACATTCTCCTCAACATCTCCTGAACTCACAAATCTGAGAAACTCATGAGAGATAGGCTCCAGAGCCGACCAAATACTACTGGATGAAAAATAGACCTGACAGCAGCGTCCTCTGGGATCTGAAGGGCAAGGGAGACAGCTTCCATATCTAGCTGATTCGGGAGGCAAAATCGCAGCGACTTGGACAGGGAGTCAGCAGGCTTGCAGCAAGAGTCAGGGGCCAGCAGAGTAACGAAGCCCCAGCTTCTCTTCCCGTGTGTATGGGCTGGTCTTTTGTGTCAACTTGACACAAGGTAGAGTCCTCAGAGAGGAAGGAGACTTAGCTGAGGAAATGCCTCCATCAGATCCAACTGTAAGGCTTTCTCTCATTTAGTGATCCATGGGGTGGGGTACTGCCCAGGGTGAGTGCTGCTGTACCTAGATTGGTGGTCCTGGGGTCTATAGAAAAGCAGGCTGAGAGAGCCTCGAGGAGCAAGCCATTAAACAGCCTGCCTTCATGGCCTCTGCGTCAGCTCCTGGTTCCAGGTTCTTGTCCTGTATGAGTTCCTGTCCTCCTGACTTCCTTCAGTTATGAACATCAATGTGGAAGTGTAAGCCAAATGAACCCTCTTCCTCACCCCTAATTTGCTTCTTTTTTTTTTTTATAGTGTTTTAGCTCATCACTACAAACCCTAAGATGCTGTCATACTCTGCCATTTGGAAAAGAACTAATCTCTGAAGAAAGTGAGCCATGGTGGGTCAGGGCCCACGAGCACTAGGCACAGTGGAGGACAAGTTGGGTGTCTTATTGAGAAGGCATGGAGTGTGAAGTGTCACCTTATGTCAAGAAATATGTGACTTTTCCCCCTAGGCCTCCAAGAGCTCGGTGCCCAATTTGTCTTCTGTATATAGGAGCTTAGAGGAGACCTTTCTGTGGAGTCTGAGAAAAATAATTATAGCTATTTTTTCTTGGGGGGTCTCTCAATAAGATAACCATTTCTCTACAGCCCACTAGTGAGTAAGGCCCAGCCCTGCCTCCTGTAGCCTCACCTAGAGTCTTAGGGCTTTGTTATTATTGAACAGGATAAATGATCAACAATCACCAGATATTTTAGGGAATCAGCAGAGTTAGCGAGCGACTAACCAGTAAACAGAGCAAGAACTTGCAGAGAATACTCATCAAAATACTAGTCAAGATCCCCAGAGAGGTCACCAGTCCGCCCCAGAGCCAGATAGCACTTACAGAGCTCCTGGATGCAAGCGCCTACTACAAAGCAGAGCCTAATAAAGAGGTGGGAGATGTAGCCGAGGTGATCTACCAGAATCATGGGAAGACAAAGGGCTTGAAGTGAGGACAGGAGAGGAAATTAGCGTCAGTCCAAGAAGTCTAACATAAAATTATTAGAGTTTCCAGAGAAGCAGCAAATTGGTAAAAGACAAGAATTATCAAGTAATAGAATGAAGTTTTTCAGAATGCAGTTGAATGAGTTTCCAGATCAAGATGGCCCCCCCAAGGTCCTAACTTAAGTAGGATTAAAAGATTTCACCAAGCCCTACATGCAAACTTTTGAGATTAAAAAACTTCCAAATATAGGCACAAAAGATCTTACCATTTCCAGAAAAAGGGTGGGAGATCACCTGCAAAGATTCGTAGGGGCACCTGCTTCCCAATAATTAGGGAACAGCAGCTAATAAAGCAATACTTTCAACACTGCAAGGCAAATGATTTCCAACCCTAAAATTACATACTCAGAGAAATTATCAACTGATGGTCGGGACAGACTGAAGACACGTTCAGATGTGGAACACATCAAAAGATTCACTTCCATTAACCATGTCAGAAAGAGGCTTTTAGAGCCCATGTTCCCCGAACATAACGGAGTAGGCCACAGAGGAGGAGGATGTGTGTCTTTCATATTTGCAAGCTGCTAGAACAAAACTCCACAGGCTGTGTGTACTGACAGAAAGGAAATGATTTCTCACAGTTTGGGAAGGCGAGAAGTCTAAGACCAAGGCACCAGGCAATTCTGGTTTCAGAGGAGCCTCTTTTCTTGATTTGTGAGTCACCATCAGCACACTGTGCCTCTACCTGGCCTTTCCTCGGTATGTTCTGAGAAGAGAGGTTTGGGGGATGAGATGCAGACAGACACATTAGAGAGAAATAACAGAGATCTCCATCTTTAGAATGCCTGCTGGCCCAGAGGGTTTGGACCCCTCCTCCAACCAAACCTTCCTTTTGTCTCAGTTACTTTATCTCCAGAACTAGGTACATTCAATGTCAGGATTCAGCACACTGTAGGGAACACAATTAAGTTCCTGGTAAAATGGAGCCCATTTATTTATTCTGGAGCTATCATTCTAAAAGTTTCCCCTCCCCACCTCTCTCTCTGTGTCTCTGTCTTTGTCTCTCTGTCTCTCTCTGTGTGTCTCTCTGTCTCTGTCTGTCTGTCTGTCTGTCTGTCTGTCTGTCTGTCTGTCTCTCTCTCTCTCTCTCTCTCTGTGTGTGTGTGTGTGTGTGTGTGTGTGTGTGTGTATGTGTGTCTAACACCTGCTTAGTACCATAAACTGGTGCCTCCCTGGTCCAAACCAAACCAGGGATCAGTCTGTGGTAATAGATCTAGAGAAAAAACCAGCTCAAGGGTGTAGATGAGTGGCAAGTCAACAAAGAACTAAATCAACTACCCAACGTCTTTGAATATAGGAAGAAAAAGTTCACGTGTCTGTCAAAAATTTGGGAGACACATTTCAGGATGGACGTTCACAGGGTGGGTTGACAGGGAATAGGAAGAACAATTTGGTCTTCATAGTGGAAATGCCAAATACTGACTTTAAAAACTTTTGAGACAAAACTGTGCTGAACCTCAGTGGATTATACCCTTTACCAGCAACCATGAGTGCTGCGCTTTGAGGCTTGCCTCAGGTAAAGGGGCCTTCTTCTCCTCCCTTCCAGCACAGGCTTCCTCTCCCCTTGGAGATCTTGGAATTTAGCTTTGTTATGATCAGTTTATAGGTAATCTTCCTACTGCCTGCCACACACACCAAGACTGCTTTCCTAGAGCACTCATGTGATTAGGGGGGAAGTGGGGAAAATAAACACAATTTAAGTGAGAGCATAGTTGCCTATCACCCACCTAAGAACTGTGACCTAAAGACAGTTAGGGTAGAATAGGGGAGATCAGGAGGACAGCAGGGTAGTGTACTAAGGATCAAGATGTAGAACTAAGCAGGGTGGTGGACTAGGGATCAGTATGTAGTGGTAAGCAGAGTGGTGGACCAGGGATCAGTATGTAGTGCTGAGCAGGGTGGTGCACCAGGGATCAGTATATAGTGCTGAGCAGGGTGGTGGACCAGGGATCAGTATGTAGTGCTGAGCAGGGTGGTGGACCAGGGATCAGTATGTAGTGCTGAGCAGGGTGGTGGACCAGGGTTCATTGTGCAGTCCTAAGCAAGCTAGTCAAGGAGAGTTCCTTGAGAAGGTAAGAATGATGCTTAACTTGGGACCGACTTGATTGACAGGTACCAAGATTGAACGTGGGTGACTTCAGCGGTTGACAGACAGTACCCTATGACTCTTGAGGACATCCTACTACTCAGCCCTGTGAGCACCCTAACTTATCTCCCCTAGGAATTCTAGGGTGCGTTCCAACCCAGACAGGGTGCTCACCCCGCTGTTTCCGCTTGCTGCCCACCCCTCAGACTGCCAAACGCCTGTTTCCAGACCTCCCACCTTGTAGCAGCACCCAGATAGCACCCGTTTGTGCAAACTTCCCCTGCAGCTTCCTCAGAGACAGTCATATGGGCTGCAGCTGGGACTCCCAAGCTCATTTTTATTGGGACTGGAAAGAATGGAGACTCCTGGCCCTGCTTCCCTCAGCTGGCCCGAGCCGGTAATGGAGAGGAAAGGGGCAGACTGCAGTGGCAGCTTTTACAGATAAATCACGAAGGCCCTGCAGCAGATGGCCAGAGTCTGGGGGTCCCTTCCCCCTCTTCCTTTTCCTCTTCCTCAGCAGAACCCCTGACAGGTCCTTGAAGAGCGTGAGGCACCTCCCTCCTGAGAAGGAAGGGATCCTTGCGGGGCCATTGTAAAACAGAGTGCTTATGCCTGATGTGTCCATGACTAGGTATGATGAGATCTGAGGGGCAGGATTAAATGCCCACCACAGAAACAATTGCTTTCATGCCTGCCCTGGAGAACTGTTTTCTAGTCTACGTGGGTGTTATTTGATTTCACACTCTCTCTAATCCAATGGATTAAACATCCTATTTATTTATTTATTTACTTACTTACTTACTTATTTATTTGTTGGTTTTTCAAGACAGAGTTTCTCTGTAGAGCCCTGGCTGTCCTGGAACTCACTCTGTAGACCAGGCTGGCCTCAAACTCAGAAATCTGCCTGCCTCTGCCTCCCAAGTGCTGGGATTAAAGGCATGTACCACCGCAGCCCGGCCTAAACATCCTATTTAT
Organism: Montemys delectorum; assembly: GCA_019843815.1. NCBI lineage: Eukaryota > Metazoa > Chordata > Mammalia > Rodentia > Muridae > Montemys > Montemys delectorum. The sequence goes on along the minus strand of JADRCD010211947.1, from coordinate 18,760 downwards.
TAAAGAGTTTATTAATTTATTTTAGTGGTGGTAGAGGGAGAAAGACAGATGGACAGATAGACAGACAGACAGACAGACAGAGACATATCAGTGTGTAAGCATGACCAGTATGCGGCACTAAGCAGGGCGGTGCATCAGGAATCAATCTGTGAAGAACAACCTTCAGGAGCTGATTTTTATCCCTGTCTCCCACCTAGTTGAGCCAGGGTCTCTCTTCCTGCTGTGGTAATGTGTACTCGAGGGTAGTTGATCCAAGGGTTCCTAGGCAAGTTCTCCTTGCCTCCTCTCCCTGATCATGTGGTGGCAGATACATGCCACCACATCTATCCGGCATCCCTGCCCAACTCCTGACAGAGCCATCTCCCTGCTCCCACTATTTCTATTAAAGAACAAGGAGGTAAAGGCAGAGGTTCAAAGTCACAGTACAAATAGATGGCAAGCTGAAAACTTTGCTCTAAGAAACACCTACATAGACCCAGAAAAGACCTGACATGGAGGCAGGCTGAGCACAGCCATGAAAGAGCAGCCAATCACAGCAAAGCCTGCACTCCGCAGCGCCCAGACTATGCTAAGCCTCTCCTTCTCTCCTGCTCCTTGCCACCCTGGCTGGAAACACACACACACACACACACACACACACACACACACACACACACACAGTCACAGGCTCTCAGGTCTCACCCAGCTCTCCCACCACGCAGCTAGGAGTGATCTATTTTATTTCCTGGTTTCCTGACTTGGAGAAATGAGACAAATAATTCCATCTACCTTCCCGGGCTAAGAAGAGTCCCTGAGATGCTCACAGACAGTCAAGAGGACAAAGCTCAAGGTTTTTGCGTGACTCTCTCTCACATGCATACACACACACACACACACACACACACACACACACACACTTCCAGCCCAAGGTCAACCAGCCCATCAACACCATCTCTGTCCTGAGTGGTTGCTAAGCTACAGTGGCCAGGCAGTGGAACAAATGGGTGACTAGGTGCAAAGGGAAGTGCTCTTCTAGAATTCCCATGTGACCCCTCAGGTGCTATGGCCTGGGTATACAATGGCCAAAGCATATGTGGGAGCCCTAAATTTCCGACACGGGAGAGAATCTCTCCCCTCCCTGCTGCAAACACTCAGAGAAATGCTAACGGAACTATGTACAAAGCAACCATCACCGGAGATGGAATCTACCTTGGTTTTGACCTCAGCCTCCAGAGCTGAAAGAAAACAAATGTCTGTTGTTTAAGCTGCTTGGTCTACAGTGTTCTGTCCTAGCAGCTCAAGGTGACAAACACAGCAATTTAGTCAGATCCTGCCACCACCGCAGATATCAGATGGGCCACGAGAGCTTGTGTCACTCAACACCAGGCAATACTTGGTGGCACTGAGATAAGCAAGGCTCTAAGGACTGGTGTAGACGGTGGCTCAGGACTACACGTGCACCAGAAAAGCAGGCTGCTGAGCAGTCGACTCTCAGAGTGTAGTCATTTACAAAAAGCAACTGGAGTAATGCATACCCGTGCAGGCACACCCAGCCAGGCTGTGCATTTCTTTGAGATTTCCTTCAAGTCTATAATGTGCAAGGAAAAGCCCAGGCTCATCAAGCTAAGGTCCTTGCTTCATTCCAAGGAGGAGACTAGAACAGGGTAGGGAGCAGAAGGTTAAGAATGACCAGCTTTGTTGGAAACATTTAACTTTTTACAATGGAAATATGCTTATATAATGTGGTTTTTTTTTTTCAGGAATCAAATAGTAATAAAATTCACAAAGAAGAAAGAGAGGGAGGCTGGAAAGGAGGAGGAGGATAATGAGGGTGGGAGGAAGGGAGGGAGGGAGGAAGGAAGGAGGAAGGGAGGGAGGAGGGGAGGGAGAGATGGAGGGGGGACAGAGGGAGAGAGAAAGGGAAGGACAGAGAGAGAGAGGGAGAAAGGAAGGAGGGGAGGGAGGGAAGAGGGGAAGGAGGGAGGGACAAAGGGAAGAAAGAAGAGAGGAAGAGAGGGAGCAGAAGCTCTGCTCCTGTGTGAGCTTTGTCTCCCTAACACATACAAGTCAAGGTATACTTTTCTTATACCTTTCCTCCAGTGCCCTGGTCTCCATTGTACATGGAAGACTGAAGGCAGGGAGACCACAGGCCTGTGGAAAGGTGGTGGTCCTTTAAACAGTTGGGAGAGAGGTGAGCAGAAGAGAGAGAAAGATGAGAGAGAAAGAGACAGACGGAGGGAGGGAGGGAAGGAGAAGGGGAGAGGGGGAAGGAAGGGAGGGAGGGAGAGAGGGAGGGAGGGAGAGAGAGAGAGAGAGAGAGAGAGAGAGAGAGAGAGAGAGAGAGAGAGAGAGAGAGAGAACACACTATCAAAGGCTCCTACACAGCAAGCATCCATGTTTGACACATAGGTTTGCCTATGTTCTCCCAGTTCTCCCAGCTGACCCTGGTGAGGGTCAGCTCTGCTCTGCACAGATTGTCCTTGTAGTATTGGAATCTGTCTTCCAAGGCTCTCTCTGCACAGCCTGGACTCTGGAGCTGAGCACTCCTCCCAGTGGCTTAGCTCCTTCTGATTCACCCCAGCCCTCCTAGCCCTGGATGAAAAACCAACGGTAATCTCAGTCTCCTGTCTGCAATGGATGCCAAGTGCCTTCTGGATCCAGACGATGCCAGTACTGACTTGGTCTTCCAGTCCAGTGCCAAGCAGGAGGCTGAGATCTGTGGACAGGTCTGGAGATCATGGCCTCAGCACTACCTGACTGGGGCAGAAGGTCTCCCAGTACATCCAGCACAGTCTCAAAGACTCAAAACTCAGGGTGGCAGAATGATGAAAGGTGTTAGAGGCAAGAGCGGGCCTGGAGAGGCGGCTTGGTAGCTAAGTGCACTTTCGGGGGAACCAAGTTCAGTTCTTAGCATCCACATGGCAGCTCACAACTGCCTGTCAACTTGAATTCCAGGGCAATCTGATGTCCTCTTCTGGATTCTGTGCAACCACACACATGTGCACATACCACTTCACCCCCCCACACACACATATAATTCATAATTAAAAATAAAATCTAAAAAGAAAAGCCAAGAGTATTTGGGAAAGCTCAGACCTCAGAGTTCGTATACTCCAGCACACTAGAAGTAGTTAAAAACCATCACCATAGTTAAAACAGGTAGAGGATGCCTGTAAGAGAGCAAAGTATTTGATGTTGCGATTTGGTTTCATATTGATAGTTTTCAAAATGGAAGATGATGGATGCCTGAATAGAAGAAAGGTTTGCACTAAGAAGTGTTACAAGAAGAGCCTCTTTCCCCACCCCAGAAGTAAGCACTGCCACCACTTTCCGGTCTCCTACACACACACACACACACACACACACACACACACACACACAACTGCTTTTTCCCACTGGCAGAGACTGTTCACACTCTCCCACATTCTGTTTAATTTTCAATTAACAACCCATAAAGAAATTATAGATAAAGAGGCTTCGCACTCCAAGAGCTTCTCACGACATTGGGTCAAAGTCTAGATCCAAAGCTAATAAGAAGTCCAGCAGAAAGGTGACTTCAGAAGAGCTGTGTGATGGGACACAGAGCCCCAGGGAAGAGATAGCATGCCCACAGCATCCCACGTTTACAGGTAGGAGCACATGTGAATCGTTACAGAGGAGGAAGCGGCGTGCATGCAAGAAGGAACAGTTCTGAACAGAATTTAGAAAGCCTTGGGGGAAGCCAGGGGAAGCTGTGTCAAGCATTCTCAGGCTGGGAATGCTGTCTAGTGGCTTGTCTGTGCTCATGTAAACAAAAGAATCCGGGCTCCAAATGAGAGCAGCAGGGGACCCCGGGAAGGAAACCAAAATCTTTCTGATTTTAGAAGGACATCCCATGTAATTCTTTGATTCAATCTGATGCAGCCCCTCCCAACCAAACATGCTAATATTTCATAATTTTTAGTAATCAAAGATCCTTGACTTTCAGAAACCTGTAGAAGGGATTGAGCAGGCTTAATGAAGGGCCTGCCACAAGAAGAAAGATACTGACCCTCGTAAGGAGAGGGGCCAGGAGAGGGTTAGTGACTGCACGACCAAGCCTAAGCCCATTGTGTGAAACTAAAAGATCAAAATGCCTTTTAAGTTACAAGTTACTTTAATTGTGTTTATTGTTCCCTGATTAAAAAGCTGAAGAGAGCTGGAGAGAGATGGCTCAGCGGTTAAGAGCACTGACTGCTCTTCCAAAGGTCCTGAGTTCAAATCCCAGCAACCACATAATGGCTCACAACCACCCATAATGATGTCCTCTTGCGATGTGTCTAAAGTCAGTATAGTATACTTACATATAATGAATAAATAAATCTTTAAAAAAAAAAAAAACTGAAGAGAGGGAACGTAGGAGCGGAGAGGCTGCCTAGGCTGAGCTTGGCTCACAGTTTCCATGATTTCGGTACACAGTTGAGTTGGCCAGGGCTGGGTAGAAGCTCATAGAAGTGAGGAGTGTGGTAAGGAGGCTTCATGGTGCAGACAGGAAGGAAGCAGGCGACAGCAAGGAAGGAGGGACAAGATGTACTCAACGATCTACTCCCTCTACTTCCTTGGTTCTGCCTCTGACCACTTCCACAGCCTCCCCCAAAATAGCGCCACCAGCTGGAGGACAAACGTGTAGTGTATGAGCCAGGGAGGGACAGTTCATTTTTTTTAAACCATACTAGAAGTTATTCCAGTAAGGAGGAAATACAGAGGCAGCTCCAGATGGCAGATCTCACACACACTCACACACTCGCGCACACACTCACACACACATTCACAACAATCACATAGACACTCACACACAGAGTGTGACATTTGATCCATCAAACCCATCTATGAGAAAAACCAAACAAAGCATGTTCAACTTTTTGAATTGTTTTATTTATGTTTGTGTGTATGAGCGCTTTGCCCACCTGTATCTCTCTCTGTACCAGGTGCTTGGCTGGTGCCTGTGGAAGCCTGAGGAGAGTTTTGAATCTCCAGGAGTTAGGGATGGCTATAGACATCACATGGATGCTGAGCACCTGGGTTCTCCGCAAGAGAAATGAGTGTTCTCTTTTAACCGCTGGATCCTCTCTCTAGCCCCACCCCCACCTCTTTTGGATAAAGTCTCAGGTAACACAAGCTGGTCTCAAACTCACTATGTACCTTAGGATGGCTTAGATTTTTCTGAGTCTCCTCCTGGCCTCTCCTGAGAGCTACAACTACCAGCACACACTTGTGCAATGCTGGAGACTCAAGCCAGGGCTTTGTGGGTGCTCGCTAGGCAAGCACTGCCAATGGAGCCCCATCTCCAGCCCCAAGACTTAGATTCTTTTAAATTGAAATTTTAAGGCTAATTATCTAATATCCAGGGATCGATGTAAGCTGCAAAGCCACAGAAGTAAGACACAGAGGAAGACGTAGCAGGCAAATGCATACTAACCAGAAGAAATCTGGGGTGACAATATCTGTGTCCGACAAAGTCATGTTAAATGTGTATTTAACCACGTCTCAGCTAACACACACACACACACACACACACACACACACACACACACACAAAATCCAATCAGCTGTATGGAAAAAAAAACCTCAGAAGTTATAAAATAGACGAATGGCAGTATATTAGCCCCAGACTACGTGTTTGGAGGGAAATTGTCTGTTAATGTATCTCTGTTGGCCACTAGACACTAAGCTCCTGGGAGGAAGCAAGCTGGGTCTTATTAAGAGTCACTTAGCTCAGGTCTGACTTGGAGTTTTCTTAATAAATGTTTATTGAATAAACCAGTGGTTCCTGAGCCTGGCTGAGCATCGGAATCTTCTGGGAGTTTTAAAAAATACCCAGGCTTAGGCCCCACCCCAGACCAATTAAAAAAGAGTCCCAAGAGGTGGGACCTCACTGTAGTATGGATTTTAAGGGCTCCCCGGGTAATTCTGATGTTCAGCCAGGTCTGAGCACCTCTGGAATAAATAAATATCTGGGTGACCAAGCAAATGAGTGTCTCTTTGATTTACCAATGAATGCATCGCAGGATTCTTTTAAAAGCACATTCCCACAGGACATTTTCCACATAATTCGATTTTAAGAAATTTGATTTACACCCAATATTGCCGAGACCATCTATTTTGTAAAAAGCGAGGAACATCTGCATTATCTATCAATTTTTGTTTTTATGGATTGGGAATATTCTGTTTCTGCATTTAGAACAGAGTTTGAGACTGGAGAAAAGATTGTATCATTTCCTGTATGCTGAAAAATGCTCTCTCCCACTCTGGCATTTGGAGACCATTTCCCGACAATATGAAGCACACGATTACTTAATGAGACACTTAAAGCAGTTTTGAGAAGGATAAAAACAGCATTGTCTGAGCTTCCTGGCCCTGATACAGCCTAACTGACAAATGGAGGGAACTCAGGCCAGCCCTGATGTGCAAGCTGGTGCTAGAGACAGAGAGGCAGATACCAGCAGCCCTGGCAGTCAGCAATAAGGACGGCACGGGAGGGACAGAGGACCACAAGGCCAGTGGCTGGGCTTAGGATGAGGTCACAGAAATGCTTTTCCATCAAAGTGTCTGTCAACCCAGTGAGCAGGAAGGACAGCTGCATTCCGCTTAAGCCTGGACTGGCTAGAGGGAGACACAGCTCCTGGTCTCGGGGCTGTGTATAGATTATGTGTATAGGAATTCAGAGGTGGATTCCCACTGTACAGTAGCTGGGAAATCTGGCACAAGCGCAAAAGCAGAGCGTTTGGGGGTGTTGCAGCAGGGAGGAGAGATACTGATGCGGCCCTTTCTGATGCGTTTCCTCCAGGGCCGAAGACTCTCATGGTTACCTTACTCATGGGACCTGAGTGACCTAGGTTTCTGTGCTGGACTCCCACCCCACCCTCCTCCACCCCCACTCTACTTTCCATATATTTCCATTCACTTTCTGAAGCTGCTGCAACCAAGCACCTGGGGAGGTTAAAAAACAAGATTTTATATTTCTGCGCTGGAAGCTGGAAATGCACCATGATGGGGATAGGTCCATACTTCACTCAGAGCTGCAGGGGAGCTCCCCCAATCCCTCCCAACCTGTAGGCCATCTTGGTGCTCCTTGGGGTACACACACGTCCCACAATCTGATCAATTCACATGATTATCTTCTCGGTGGGCAGCTTCTCTTTGAGCTTGGAGCTTCAAACACCCACTTGCAAGAACACCAATGTTCTGAGTTGGGGCTCAGGCTACTAACTCCATTTTAACTAATTTCCACCATAAAGGCCCTAGCTCTAAGGCAGGCATGGTGAAACACACTTGTAATCCCAGTGCTTGGAGGTGGGTCTGGGGCAGGGAGACCTTCAGTTTGAGTTTGGGGCTGTCCTGGTCTACATAGAGATCCTGTCTCAGAAAAAAAGAAAGAAATCCAAAAAAAAACAAAAACAAAAACAAACACCTTATATCCCCAAAAGATCATATTCTTGGGTGACAGCTTCGGTATATCCACTGGGGTACGTGCGGCCCTCAAGTCACGAGAGTTGTAAACTTTGCAAGACAGCCCATACTTCATTCCTTCTTAATGGCTTTACTTCCCAGACATGTCCTTTGGGCTCTTGTGGCCTCAAAGCAATTATGATTTCATTTCTCCTTTTCCTCCAAATCAGCTACACAGCTACATCTTCGTCATCTCCCTCTTTTCTCCCACCCACAGGATTCCCTTCTGCCATCGTCTGAGATTCCTTCGGGGGCAGCTTGTCTTCTCTCCATCCCGTGTCCCTATGGCTCAGTGGGCAGAGCTAACCGTCCTCTCCAGCTGCATTTACCGTCTGTCCCCTGCAGTTCATTCCTTGCATCTCCAAGCCATCTGCCATAACTGCAGCTGCTTCCACCCCGGGAACAATTCCTCTGGGCCTCAAATCTTCCATTTCCCCTCGTCAATAGCAGAGGTAAGCAGGCGCTTCCTGGTGAACCCCTGTCCTCCTCTTTTCTCTCCCAGCTAATCCAAGCAAAGTCCAGTCTTAACTTGTCGGCCTCCGTCCCTCCCCAGGTTCCCTACAACCCCTTCATCTTTCCCCAGAAACATTCCTGAGCGTCTGCAGCCAAAGCTGTATTTCTTCTGCACCTCTCCTCTCTCTTCCCTCGTGGAGCTCCTCAGCTTCCCTCCTTGATCCGCATAAGGTTCCCATTGGCGCCCTTCAACTGTGGAGATCCCACCTTGAGCTCAGAGGGCCAGCGCACCTTCCCCGGCATGCCTTGCGCAGTTAAGCTAGCTCAGTCACTTCCTGACACCCAATAAGGACCTCACAAGAAGCAAGTGGCAACTTTCAAATGGGACAATGCCAGGTACTCAAGAAGAGCTTATATTCACAAAGGGCACAGCCATCCGGAGCTACACACACTTTAGAAACCTGGGCAAAGGGACAGCCAGGAGAGAGTTACTAAAGCCCTAATGAAGAAAGTCCCAAAGTGCAGAATGGCATATTATGTGGGGACCATGGAGCCATCCTCCCCAGAAACCCTGGAGTAGGGGTAAAGGGAGGATGTGCAGAGCTAAGGGAATCAGGGAGAGAAAGTGCGGAGAGCCCACCATGGAGGGATGGAAAAACTGAGAGCTCAGTGAAAGTCCAGGCAGTGACACATACCTGTAATGCCAGGTCCCCTGTGACTGAAGCAAGATGGTTGGTGTGAGCTTGCTAGCCTGGGCTATATGAGTTCAAGAACAGCTTGAGTATAGCAAGCTCAAAATAACCAAAACAAATAAAGAGTTTAATGACCACCCTTCCCCACCCCCAAAACACACACATTCTTCTCAGTGCTGCCTGCTCTCAGGGAAGATGAAGAAAAGGTGGAAGGCTTCTTTCTTTCTTTCTTTCTTTCTTTCTTTCTTTCTTTCTTTCTTTCTTCCTTCCTTCTTTCCTTCCTTCCTTTCTTTCTTTCTTCCTTTCTTTTTGTTTTGTTTTGTTTTGTTTTGTTTTGTTGTTGATGGTGTTTTTTAAGACAGGGTTTCTGTGTGTATCAGAGCCTTGGCTGTCCTGAACTAGTTTTTGTAGACCAGGCTGGACTTGAACTCTTAGAGATCCACCTGTCTCTGCCTCCTGAGGGCTGAGATTAAAGGCATGCACCTCCATACCCAACCATCCTTTCTAAATGACTGAGAAGGGTGTCTCTGCCATCTCCCAATCCACTTCAGAGGAATACCCAGTGTCCCCTTTTGGCCTTGGCTGACTGGACAGGGCTCATGTCCCACCTCATAGGCAGATGCTCACCAGTGGCTCTCCCCTGCCCGGACTGATTGGTCCCAGGCACCTCCGAGGCACAGAATCAACTACCCTAGCCACTGGGCCTCAGCTGACTGAACCAGGGGCAGCTCTCTGTGAGGCTATTGGCTGGCCAGTGTCAAATCCATCAGCCGTCTCTTAGTAAGGAAGAGTGTACGCTCAGCTGTTTAGTCTGCAGCTCTAGAGGAGAGGTAGAGAGAGATGATCAGGCTCAGGAGCTGAGTCACCTATGAGTCCAACAGCTGCTCTAACCAGAGATGCTGAGCCCATATTCCTGAGGCCTAAGTACGCCATTGATATTGTCCTCATCCTCTTCAGCGAGTTAAAGTCTTCTGGTCCTGCAACTTCAAAGCACTGAATGAACACAGAGTTTAGACAAGAATTTCTAAACTCTTCTCAGACACACTGTCAAAGGCCATTTGCAAAGCAGGTAGGTGGGAGGCCGTGCACACGAGGAAAGTGCCGAAAGTTTACCACGAAGAACACGCACCGCTCTGGCTTGTCAAAGCACCAGAGAATGAAGACAAGCCCTTTTCAAATCTTTAAGGACCTCTCTTGATTATGAAGTTACTTGGTTTATTATTTTTACAATCAAGAGGACCCACTAATATGTTAAAGGAATCCATTCAAAATAAATAGTGAACAAATATTTAAGCTACGCCGGACTGTGGGGGAGGACCCGGCGTGGGGACCAGCCACGCATGCTCATTCGCCCTCTCCAGGCAGTCATCCCTACCTCCCAATAATTACTCGCAATTGTTTTCCTCTCCAGCTCCAAAATGTTTTCCTCTCTGACACATCTGTTGGACATTTGATGTATGTTTTCTCCTTTCCCTTTCTAAACAAAAAGCCAAGCTCATGGACACAGCCTGCTCTGACTTTCTCTAATGAGAACTGAGTCCACCTCAGGCCTGGGAGGCACACCGCTCCAGGCCTCAGAAGCAGGGGCAGAAGGAAGAGAAGCCCAGACTCACACTCTCAGTCCAGTGCTCTTCTTTGTCTCTCACAGTGTCCCCAGTGGGGTCTAGGACAAGCTGAGACTAGGAGGCAGACCAGAGGCACAGGCACAGGTGTGAATCCCCCTTAAGAGCTGCTGAGCACAGTCAAACCTTACTGAGATGTTAGCCAAGCCTTGTCTTTGGTGCCTTTCTGTGAATGAGTGAAGCGGTCTGGAGAGTCCATTCAGTGCATCCCCTATGCCTGGCAGCCGTAGGCAGGGATAGAGCTCTGTATCCCAGCTGTAAAGGACACGATAACCGCGGTTGCTGAAGATGTGACTCTCTTCAGGAGTCCAGCATAGCCTGCTGTTTCATAGTTGGGAGAAATTGTCAAACTCGGCCGTTCTCCCAGTTGCAAACAATATTAGTCATGAAGGCCATATTCCTGCTATAAATAAATAAATAAGCATCATTTAAGGCCAAGAAATTAAACTAGGTTTGTGATAGCAATAAAATATTCAAACTTAAATTATATTATGAGTTTTAATGCACCGACTTTTAATTTTTCCTGTAGAGTTTTCCATCATTTTAGTGTTTGGGGAGCAAAATACCCATGAAAAGCTCTGTGAACCAGGCACAGTGGAACATGCCCTCCCCCCTCTGTCTCTGTACCAATACAGTCTCATACATCTCTGCTTCTGACCTTGTAAATACAGATATTTAGTATTACAGCTTTGGCATCTAACTTTGATTTTACATGGAAATATGGTTTTGTTGATGGCTGCATTTTTAAGGTCTCTCCTGTGTTTATGTCTGAAGTAAGGACCTCATCCAGTGCCCTAGCCAGGCTCTGTCCAGGGGTAAGAACCTTGGATGCAGTACTTCCTCCTAAGAGGACCACATGTTCTCTGGGAAAAGCTGGCCTTGTGCACGCGTGCCTCTGTAGACATCTGTGGGAGAGGAGGACGGAAGCACAGAGCCCCTCTCTCTTCCAGGAACTCTGTGTCAAATAAGAATGCCAGCCCTCAGCTTTAAGCCAGCAGCAAGAGACAACCAGTCTAAGTGTTGACCCTTCTGGCCAGGGTGAGGCCCTGTGTGACAGCCTGTGACACAGGCCCTGCCTACACTGCTGTCTTCTGTCCACCTCAGTGCTTGGAGGAGCTGCCCAAAGTTGTTCTGCCAGAAGTTTCCCCTTGGCTGCCTCTTCCTGATCAGAGAGCCCAAGTCTCCCTCTGTCTCTCTCTCCTCTGAGTGTCTCAAGGGTGGGCTTGTTTGTCTCTGTGGTCATTCAGGTATCCAGGAAGGAAATCAGCAGATGTATGTGAAGCCCTTCCAAGTTGGAGAGTGGACCTGGTCCTAGATATATGAAGGGTCTTTTTGTAGATTGCTCGGTTGTTCAAGAGTCATTCTGCAAGCGCTTCTGGGTAGCACCAAGCCCTATGGAGTCTTAAAGTCCACTAAGCATTCTCCTATACATATTTTCCTCTTCCCAGGAGGAGATAGTTAATATTAACCCCAATTTTACAGACAGGGAAACTGAGGTTCAGTTTGAATCCAGTGTCACTTGGCCTCTTGGGACACTCAGGTTTGTATACCTCTCTGGCTCCTTCTTTGCTGTGGGGGCCTACCATTCCTCATTACTGCCCTGTTGCTCTGTGGTCCGGCTGTGGGAAGGGATTCCAGGGTGGTGCTCCTTGCTCTGGCAGCTGTTGTTTGTCCCCTGTGGGTCCCTGCTTATCTTCCAGAGCTGTGCTGTACCCAATCACCCCTACCAGGCAGAGCTTGGCCACAGACAGCTGCTGCACTTCTGATCCTTAGCATGATGCTCATGGATCTCCAAGGGACACTAACCCTGTCATGCTTCCCCACATCAGCCATGCAGCCCATGAGCTTCCAGTCAGCTTCCTCCTGAGTAGTGCCTGCTTCAAGGAGAAGAAATGGGGTCCCTGCTCCCCTCCCTCCTGACTGTTGGGGGCTAAAGTCACATCTGCATTGAGTCTAACACCTCTTTTCCTATCCTGTCCCTGTTCCAATCTTTATCTCCAAAGTTCAGCCCGGGGTCCCCTTCTCCAGGAAGCCTTCCCGGACACTCATGGGCTAAGCTTATGCCCCTCTGCACTGTTCTTATGTGCTGCACTACGCTTATGTACATTTTTTTTAAGCCAGGCAGTGGTGGCGCACGCCTTTAATCCCAGCACTTGGGAGGCAGAGGCAGGCGGATTTCTGAGTTCAAGGCCAGCCTGGTCTACAGAGTGAGTTCCAGGACAGCCAGGGATACACAGAGAAACCCTCACTCAAAAATAAATAAATAAATAAATAAAAAAGGTTTTTTGAGACAGAGTCTCACTTTATAACCTCACTGGTTCAAACTTGCTATATAGACCAGGCTAGGCTTGAACTCACACGGCTCTGCCTCTGCTTCCAGAGTGTTGCTATCAAAGGCATACACACCTGGCTTTGGTCATGATGTTTTTTAATGAAATGATCAGGTTATCATTTATTTGGTTGTTATTTTGTGATGACATCTTGATATCCACCCCCCCCCATCCTTCAGACCCAGTGCTGAAGAAACCATTCCTAAGAGTCCTATTTTATTAACCAAGGAACATAGCGCTAGCACACAGCACACTGAGCCTGCTGTTGCTTAGTCCAGATTCCCAAGCCTTCTATCTGGCCAGTGCAGTCAGCTGTGAAGAGGCGGATCCAGCCTCTTGGGTGTACAGTCTTATCCTCCGCACAGACCTATCATGCAGTGCAAGCTCTGAACACACTCACTATATTGATCTGCTGTGAGATATCTTCTCCTCACACACTGACCACATGCTGAGCACAGGCTGGGAGCCGCATGCTTGAGCATGCTGATGCTATGACCCTAACCAAGACTCCATCCTTAGAGAGACAGAGATGCTAGCACTAACCGACCAGCACAGGGCTGCTGCATCCCTACACACAGTGCCTCAGCTGATGTATGTTCTTTGGGTAGTGGGCACTCCAGCAAGAAGAGGTTGCAAAAAATGGGAGTTCCCATCTGCTCTTTCAGATGTGGGACATTGAGGGCAATATCTCCCTGTGCCCTGCCACCACCCCCTCTGGCTTATCCTTGCACACAAATTCAGATTGCTCTCCTGTCCTGTAAAATGCATACAGGGGTGGGCAGCAATATTGTGGCTCTCACGGGAGCACAGGATGAATGTAAGGTAAGGAATAAGTGATGAAAAGGGAATGCTTTGAGGACCATGGACTGACGAGCTGTTAGAGCAGCCTTACTGCCACTGCAGGGCCCCATGCTGCTCGCTCTCATGGAGCTCTCTGTCCCACAGCTGTTCTCTGCTTTCGTGGCCTGAGTTCTGACCTGGTCACTTCTTACATCCCAGCGAATGGCATAGCAGTATGTGTCTAAAACTGAGAGTTTGAGGATACATACTGAGATCTTCTCTTAAGATACAAAGAGGGGCTGTGGGAATGGGTAAGAGCAGTTGCCGGCAAGCACAAGGATCTGAGTTCAAATCTCAAGCACCCATGTAAACGTGAGGCATCGACACACACCAATAACTCTAGCATTGAGGAGTAAGGGGAAAAGCAAGAGACAAAGGCACCCAAGGCCCTCTAGCTTCCAAATGCACACGCATACACATGTCCACATACAGGCATTCACTGTGTATGAACCACGCTGAAAAGGAAAAAGGTGAGAAAAGGCAGACGAGAAGGGAAGGAAGAAAAAAGATTTGAGAAACTTCATTTTCTCAGAGTGACTCTCTCTCTCTCTCTCTCTCTCTCTCTCTCTCTGTGTGTGTGTGTGTGTGTGTGTGTGTGCACATCTAATACATAGCATGGCATTTTTCTTCATGACTATCTGTAGTGCACAGCTTGGGGATGCTGAGGATATCAACACTCTACATGTTCCATGGTACATCATCACTGTCCCATCTTCCTCCCCAGGCTCATTCTGCACTCACCAAGCAAGGACTGCCCACCTCCTCAGCCCAGAGAGACGCATCATGGCTGATGTTATTGGAATCCTACACTATCTGTCTCCGCGCCTGGCTTATTTCACTCAGCACAGTGTTCACCTGTGTCGTAGCATTTATCAGCATCCTCTGCTGTTCTTAGGCCGAGTGACATTCCACAGTGCAGAGAGACCTTGTCTTGTTTCCTTGTTCATTCATCAATGGACAATTGGGTTGATTTCCCTTTTCAGTCCTTGTGAATAAGCTAGCATGAACACTGGTACACAGTCTCAGTTTATGTCCCGTTCCCTGTGCCTGTGGGTCCAACGGATGCCACGCTGCAGGGTCACCTGGTCTTTCTACATGCATGTGTTTTCAACATTCGTTTATTTTGCATGTCTGTGTGGGGATGTGAGTGTTTGCATGCCAAGGTGTGCATGTGGCGGTCAGTGCGCTGAGGTCTCTCTTCCCATGTGTGTCCTAAAGGTCAAACTCAGGTAGTAAGGCTCAGTGGCAAGTGCCTGTGCTCACTGGGCCACCTAACTGCCCCTGTGTGTAGTTTTCAAGGAGCCATTGTACAGTGTTCTCTCTCAGCCGCCTCGTGTGGGTTCCCCAGTTACACCTCGCCCACCCTTCCAGAGCCCCTGAGCGCTGAGGGCTTGTCTTGTGAAAGGTTTAAGAACTATTAGAAGCCCAGATAAAAGGTAACATTTCCAAGCATGAATGAGGGGTGGAGAATGCTCAGTGGATATGAAGCTCTGGCTTTGCAAGCCGGAGAACCCACAGTTAGGGCTCCAACATCCTTGGAAAAGCTGGGTATGGCTTCCTATGTGCCACTAGCCCAGGGCTTGTGGGTAAGAAGTGGGGGGCAGAGACAAGAGGACCACAGAGGCTTGCTAACTGCCAACCTAGCACCACATTCAGTGAAATACCCTGTCTCAAAGGAACAGGGCAGATAGTGACAGGGTAGGACACCCAGTGTACCTCTGGCCTCCCTATACATTCACATACAGTACACGCACACACACACACACACACACGAACAGGGGAGGATCGAGAAGGACACATTCAGGGAAGTGACACTGAGCCTGTATCCTCAACTAACGTACAGAACCTGCAGCATGACAGAGCCTTGGCGAGCGCTTGGAATCATGGGTGATTACATGACCGCTTGCCAGATGCCTGGTAAACCCTTCATATGAAAAAAAATCACCTTTCCTTTACCAGTGGACTTGGGAAACACCTATCCCAAACCCATGAATACTAGTGATAGCAGGCAGAGAGCGAGGACTGCAACCCAACCTCATCTAGCTTTCCCAATAAAGAACAATTACAGGAACAGAGGGTTTTTTTATGTGCTCATAAAAACGATTATGCTTGTTCTGAGAATTTCCTGTTTTGAGCCAGGCTGTTATAGACTTATTTCGTAAGTTGATTTATTTTTTTAAACAGTATCTGCATGGACCTGTGTTTTAATTCTAGTTGGATTTGTTGTGTGTGTGTGTATGTGTGTGTGTGTTTCCTGTATCATATGGGAATATCTTTCCAACAGTCTACACTTGGAAATGGCTGGAATTATAAGATATCCTAGATTCTTTGAAATCCTGTTTGCGTTGTCAGATGCTGACATTTTGGTCCGAGATTTTCCTTGCCTTGAATATTCATTGGCCAATACTGTTGGTGCATTTACCCAAATAAACCCCACTTCAGCTCGCTTCTCTCCAGGAAGGGACTGGTGAGCGGCTTTCTGACAGTTGTATATTGAATGCAGGTGGCCCCGTGAATGCACTTTCTGTCTGGCTCAAAACATTAACCATAACCCAGCTTCTTCCAAAGGAGCTGGAATGAATTAAATTGTTTAATAAAACCTTACTTACCTGGATAAACTCATTTCTATTTTGCATTTAGATTCCCTAATGCACCTTTCCAGATTGTTATTTGTAAAATAAAAAGCTAGACATGTTTACTTAGAAAGCCAAACACCGGACCCTAATCCTGGGTCCCATCCAAGTTCATGGCAACATCTTTTTTTTTTTTTTTTTTTAATTTCCACCAGTTTATGAGCCATTGCACATTTCATTTAGCATGAACTGATAACTCCCATCTCAAGTCTGGCGAGTACTTGCTTAGGCGTGGGATTTGCTTCTCAAGATGTGTTCTTTTCTCTCCCTCTCCCAAACTGTAAACTGTTTCAGACAGAAAGGAAGCTCAGAGTTGTGTATCTGTAGGTTGATTTTAAAACCTTACTCATGTCAGAAGGTGTGGCTGGAGAACATGCCCGGGATTAAGAGTCCATTTAAAGATCTGCCTGGAGCGATGTTACTCCACCCCTTGAAAGATTATTCTAGAGCCAACATGGTAGAGCGTCAGACCTGCAGAATCAATAATCGTTCTTTTCACACTTGCCAAAAGCCGTTTCTGGCACACCGCATGCCCCTCAGTGAATGTTGGCCCAGCCAACGGGCCAAATAAACGAATAAAGATGGCAAAGCTCATCTTTCCCTTTTGCCCTTTTCCAGGAACCCTGAGCCAAATTTTACATCTAAATACAGTTAACCATATTAGCTCAGATTTTTACTTAATTGCTTCCACTCTTTTGAAATAAATTTTTATTTCTATTTAAACAAATGAATTACATGCCTGCCTTATATCCAGTACTAAGGATGGCATCCCTCTCATTAAGCCAGTGTTATTCATTTGGACACAACCGGTTTTAATCTGCTCACAGTCCTGTGTGCTGGGAGTCAACTCTCTGTATAAGAAATGGACATTTTTGCCATCGATGATGATGATGATGATGATGGTCATCATCATCATCATTTTGACAGGTTTGAGGAAGCTGGTAGCTAGTCGTTTTTTATAGCAACTACTATATTCTAGGTCTGCGGTTCATTACTAAACTTAACCATCACACAGGAAAAAGAAAAAAGAAAGAAAATCAAACATGATCACTCATACTTGTTATCCCAGCACTCAGGAGGCAAGACAGGAGAATACCATGAATTCAAAGCTAGCCTGAGCTACACAGTGATCAGGCTAACCCCATCTCAAAGGAACAAAATCCATGAGGTAGGTACTCCTGGCATCCCGTTTTGATTTTGTGGAAACTGAGGCACAGGCACAGAGTCAGAAAGTGGTAGAGCCGAGCTTTGAACCCAGCACTCTTCCCTCCCAGGCCAGAGCACCCAGCAGGACTGACAGACACAGTCTGTTCATGGATAAAACTGGAGCAAGGTTTCCATGCATAAGCAAAATGGTCCTCAGGGCCTCTGACTAGTACTGGGCTAAGGTTAGAAGCAAAGTAGACATTGCTGCAAGTTGAGAGCTTCGAGTTCCAGCAGCTCCTGGCTTTGCTGTGTTCAGTGGTTCATGCTGGAGGAAACCGGGTGCTGGCCTGGTTCTTGTCCCCACTTCGCAGTTCTGCCTTCAGGCAATAGCCCAGTTCTCTTTGGGACTCAGTTCCCTAGAGAAAAATCCATGTACTGGGCTGTGTGTGACTTTCCCTGGCTGTGGGTAGCTTGGAGCACCCTCTCTTCCTGCTGCAGGCCTGGCTGCCAGCAGGTGCGCCCCTCCCATTGCTCCCTGCCTGCAGAGCCCCAGCATACCAGTCTCCATAGCACACCAGTCTCACCCTCAAAGCCTTTGAGACACTTGACATCAGGGATGGAGTGCTTGAGGTTTATCAAGTTTTCACGATTACACCTCCATAAACCCCTTTATGAGGCCACTCAGCACCAGCAAGGGAGCCTCCCTGCGGATCGCTGCAAACTCGGGTAGACATGACCAGAAGCTCCAAGGGCCAGATGGCTCCCGACCCACCCAGCGATCACACCCATCCTGGTATTGTTAGCAGGAGGGGGTGAAGGCGCAGCCCGAGTTACTTTCTAATCAAATTTTCACTGCGCTCTCTGACAGGTCTTTAAGTCACTTAAGGGGGATCTTTTATATGCGAGACACCAACATCATGCAGTAAATCCAACCACAAGCCAGTCCCATATTTTATTAAGTTTAAGTTCAGTGAAAGTGCAGAGCGAATGAGGGCCCCGCGCCTCTCCGTTACATCTGATTTGCGGTTCCCGTAAAAAGGCCCACATGCCGCTGCTTCAGATGTGTTTTGGATTGAAAATAGGATTAATGTGCTAAAGTGTGATTAGAATGGTTAAACACGATTAATTGGAACAGACTTCTGCTGCCCAGGGAGCGCCTCCAGGCTGGCCCCGCTCCAGGTTACCCAGCGAACAAAGCCTCTCGTGCCTTGCCCCTCGCCTCTCCTCATCGCCAGCCTGTCTCAGGGCAGATTAAATGCAGCTGAGAATGCCGGCCCGCTGGCTGCAGGCGTCCTCCGGGAATAGGCAGGAACCTCGGCCGGCCTGGCCTTGGCGGGCCTGGCCTAGCGCTGCTGCACTAGGGGCAGCGGGCCAGGTGGCTGGGCCTGTGGTAGGAGTAATTTGATTTTTTTTTTAATGATCTATTAAACCCCTGAACTTTAATCAAGCAGTGACTATGTTGACGGCTTACATTTACTGGAGGAGTTAAAGGGCAGTGTGGGGCCTGGGCCATGGTCAACGTGGAAACTGCAGCCAGTCTGGATGGGCAGGCGGGCCAGGCACACTTGGACTGTAGACAGCCAAGGCTGCCTGCTTAG
>JADRCD010211946.1:15613-28627 GCA_019843815.1 Montemys delectorum | reverse complement strand
GCACACACACACACACACACACACACACAGAGAGAGAGAGAGAGAGAGAGAGAGAGAGAGAGAGAGAGAGAGAGAGAGACCACATAGTGCATTGAATGTTAACAAGTATTCAATAAATCCATATTTAATTAAAAAGGATTCCTAAGACAAAGTATTACTTTATGGTCATTACAAAGTCTCCAATCATATTTAAAAGAATGATTTATTTGGTGTTGATGTGTATGTGTGTGTGTGTGTGTGTATACACATGTACAACAACATGAGTTGTGGAGGTCATAGTACAATCTGTGTTGTTTTTCTCCTTCTACCACATGAGCCTAAGGGGTGGAATTCAGATCTCCAGTCTTTTGATGTCAAGCGTGTTTCACTGGCCCTCACCTACATTCTACTGATTCCTAATGAACTGCAGGCACTGGAGCAGTTGTGTAAGCCCTCTCCTGTTGGCTCTGAGCTGACTCTATAACTACTGTAACCAATTGGATAAAGTTGATGTAATGGTTCTGGGCCAGTCCTTGTCAGGACTAAACGTTTCTAGTCCTATATCTTGGAACTCTTGCTAAGGGAATATGACTTTTGGAACTCCACCACCCAAGGAGGCAGTTCCAGGAACTGTACATACAGACTCAAATAGAGGAGGACTAAGCCCCCCAAGCAGCTCAGTATTTTAGTAAAGCCTTCAGATGTCTGCATATCTGATACCACCTACAAAGAAACAGTTATTGTTTCTGAGCTTCTAGGTTTGGGAGTGTTTTTTTATGCAGCAGTTGAAAACTGGAAGACAGTTACAGAGTATATCTACAGCTCAGGTAAGCCATGCTCTCATTTCTTCTTTATAAAGTACTGTCAGTGACACTATGGGTTCTGGGTCAGGTGGTAGATATTCTGCCTGCCACCTACTAGATTATTGAATGCCTCTTGCAGCTTAGATCAGTTTCTTAAAAGGTTTGTCATGGTTGGGCAGTGGTTGGGTGTGCCTTTAATTCCGGCACTTGGGAGGCAGAGGCAGGTGGATTTCTGGGTTTGAAGCCAGCCTGGTCTACAGAGTGAGTTCCAGGACAACCAGAGAGAAACCCTGTCTTGAAAAAAAAAACAAAAAACAAAAAAAAGTTTATCATGGCTTTAATCAAATTTTATTTAGTGTTCATATTTTGATACTTGGTTCACTACTACTGATGCTGGCTCTTGAGGTTGTAAACCTACTAGGAGTTTCACAACCTGGCTTGTATAAGCAGGTTACTAGAGATGGTTATTTGAGATTAAACTCACTTTTGGTTCCATTCTCTGTTTTCTGGTCTGCTACCATATGAGCAGTCACCACTGTACCTCTCTCTGTCACAGATAGACCCACTCCAACATACTTTCTCACTACAATGGGTTGAGACCCTCTGAAACTGTGAGTTAAAATAAATCTGTCTTCCCTTAAGTTGCTTTTGCCAGATTACTTTGTCAGAGTAATGAGATAACTGGTATAAAATCTCTACTTCTCCAACTGAGGAGTGATATCAAAAGAGTCTTTCAGAGTTGAGAGGCATGACTAAGCAGAGGAGGATCAGTGAAACCACTGCTCATTTCAGTTCCCTAGAATGGGAGTCTGGGTATCTTCTCTCATCTTTTGAGGACTTGGTAGCTGACAAGTAGCTGTTCTCCTTTACTGTCCTCTGAACTACCTTTTAGTCTTAGCTGTGCCCTATTGTAATCTATCCTACGACACAGCTTGGTCACATGGTAAGGGTGCAGCACCCGCTTTACAGTCTATCAGCTTTCTTGGCATCTGTATTTTATTCAATGTGATGTTTTCTTGGCTTCAGATTTTCACTCTTAGGAAAGACTGAAAGAGTCCCTTCCTGAAGTCCAATAACCCCCATACCTAAAACATGGTCCAGACCCATGAAACTTTGGGGCTCCTTCAGAAGATCCTATAGTATAACTAACACATGCTAATGAAATCAGAGAGAATCTGAGTGTCCATCTTGCTTGAAGATATGTGGGTGGGGAATAGTTTCTTGAGAGGAAGTAGAAAGCACCCATCCTACTGCATGTACTTCTCTGCTCACTGCACTATCCTACCTCTTTGTAAGAACATGTAGAGGAGAAGGAATTGGCCTGTGGACATTTGACCTAACATTAGCTTCTTGTGCATGTGTAGAAGACTGATGGGTTGGTACCTGAGTTTTATCCAAAAGACGAAGGTGGGACATCACTGTTGATCAGGTAAAGGAAGAATGAAGCTGAGGTCCTCTCATTCCCTTTATCTAGTCTTTGCTAAAGCAAACTCTATTCTACAAGAGCAATGAGTTAATGGAAGAGATGGGATTAGAGCACACATAGTTAATTATCTAAAGTAACAGCAGAAATGAATGTGGAATAGTAGAGGGTAATTTGGAGGCTGCTTGGGGAAAGGGGAGTCAGGAGGTAGCTGAAATCACTGTATTGGAGAGAGAAATCAAAACTTGCACTTTTGCAAGATAGCACCTACAACTGTCAATGTGCTGCATGTGTAGGCAGCTTGAAAAGGTGATCAAGTGGGTTGTTCTTTTATTTAACAGTTATTTATTCACATTTGTTATCTTCCAAGTCCTGTTTTAAGCACTTTATAAACTCTTGGATCTGTGTAACAATTCTGTGAGATAGATTCAAATTCTGAATGTGTGTGTGTGTGTGTGTTTCCATTTTCCAAATAAAGAAGCTGAGGCCCAGAAATAATAAAAGTACAAAATAGAGTCACCAGTATGGCAAATAAAAATAAAGAATTCCTATTGAAGTTGAATTTCTGATAGCAATAGATGGTTCTCTGGTAAATGTGTTTCACATATCACATGTTTATATTTTTAAAAAACAAACCAGGTATTGTTATGTCATATCTGTATTATACTTGAATTAAAATTATTTGTTTACTCAAAATTCAAATGTAACCAGATATCCAATATTTTATCTGGCCCTCTCAGCTCCAGGAACATACTTCTAGCAAGTAATGGCTTGAGCCTTGAACCCAGAAGGTATAACATTTGATCCACTAGACTATGGAAGCCACAGAACTTCCATAGGTTTCCCTCAGGACTAGGGCATTTGCAAGGTTAGGCTAGTCCAGGCCCTAGGAGGGGTTAGGATGGGTGCAGGGACACTTTCAGAAGCCAGCTACTCACGAATCTGGAAAGTCTAGGCACTACTTGTCATACTTCAAATTACATCCAAGAGTCCCACAATCCTAGGCTGGTACCATGGTATACTGGCTGGTTTTGTGTGTCAACTTGACACAGGCTGGAGTTATCACAGAGTAGGGAGTTTCAGTTGGGGAAGTGCCTCCATGAGATCCAGCTGTGAAGCATTTTCTCAATTAGTGATCAAGGGGGGTAGGGCTCCTTGTGGGTGGTGCCATCCCTGGGCTGGAAGTCTTGGGTTCTATAAGAGAGCAGGCTGAGCAAGCCAAGGGAAGCAAGCCAGTCAGTAACATCCCTCCATGGCCTCTGCATCAGCTCCTGCTTCCTGACCTGCTTGAGTTCCAGTCCTGACTTCCTTGGTGATAAACAGCAATGTGGAAGTGTAAGCCAAACAGACCCTTTCCTCCTCAACTTGCTTCTTGGTCATGATGTTTGAGCAGGAATAGAAACCCTGACTAAGACACATAGTCATGTGTCTCCCATGGACCAAGAAGGTTTCAAGTGAATAACTTAGGTCTGCCATGACTTCATCCTGGTTTTGCTTAAACTGTACAATTCACAAGTGACTTAAAGGGGAGAAAAGAAGAGTGGATTTTATCTCCAGTGTACAAAATCCCACTCCAGCTGTGTTAACAATAATCTATTTTTTAAACAGTTACTATATGCCTGGTACTTACACATCATGCTTCCTCAGAAGAGCCTCCTAACATCTGTACAACCATCTAGACCAAGAGATAAAGTCAGATATCATTTGTACATATAAACACAGAATATCTACATGCAAAATTGAGTGTCTCATCATCCCTTTTGTATCAACTTTGCTAATTCAATCCCCAAGTTAAAACCTGAGCTTAATCTATCAAATTCATCCCCTAAAGCCTGGTGTGCAAGTCAAAAACCAAGCATAGGAAGCATTTTTTTTTCTTCTTGGACTCTACAGAAGAAAAATCTCCCTGAAACACGGAATGCCATTGATGAAGAGATTCTCTATTATATTATTGAGTCACTGTCTTTTAGAAGTAAATTGTTCTCCCTTTAAAATGCTGGCACAGATCCCTTTAAACGTGATAGAGAGAATAAACTGAGTTGGCTTCTCTGTACAACACAAAATTAGGTGTTTATCTATAGAGCTCTGGTCTACTGTGGCCATGGCTTTAGACATACACCCCACAACTAGATTTCGGTGGCACAGTCATGGCTTAGTCACTATGTTCTGACAACAGAGCTTCACTGGACCTCATGAAGGGCCCTCAAGGCGAGCAGAAATGCACTATGCTCAAATAATTCCAAGATGCTTACCAAGTGAGTCAGCAATTAATAACAACTTTCCCTCCCTAACACATCCTTCATATAAGCAATGCTAATTATGCTGTTTAGTTCTGTTTTTCTAAGGCAAGTGACAAGAAAAATGTATAACCAAGGAGCTGTTTGACAGAAGTGAAAAAATATGGGACAACTAAAACAGAGAATGAAAAATAATGAGAAAAAAATGATTAAAAGGACTAAATTCTATGCCTTCCCCTACTGGTAATGAGCCTGAACTAAAGGAAGAGGTCACATGTACTCACGGGACTTGCATGAGACAGAGTGGAGTGGAGTTGCCAACTCATCCTTGGCTGGCTCTTGTTTCAGACCAGGGATGGTGTATGATTTGAAGCACTGTGTAGACACCATCTTGGGGCCACTGTAGGAGTAGTTCCACAATATGACATCCTGTAGACAATTTTGCCTTTTGTTTTCTGCCCTTGGGTTGAACTCTGTGGGACTTGCTTAGAAACTTATCCATTTATGCTCAGTCCATCTTTCTACATCCACATATATATCCACTGTCCTGGCCCCACTTCCAGGCCTAAGAATGATACTTATCTGCCATATTTATTAATACTTTATAATCTACATTGTTTTTCTTGGCTGTGTAATAAAGAACACTATGTGGAGCATCTTCAAGGCAGCACAGATAATTGTTACTCTTCTGAGCTCAGAAATCAGAAGGGAAGGTGTCAACTGAACCTTTTTTTCTCCCCAAACTAAGAAGAACCTTTTGAAAAAAATAAAAATGAAAAATAACTCCAGCTTCTGGTAGCCCTGGCTTCTTTGGCTTGTGCCTTGTGAGAACTCTGGTCTCTGCCCCCATCTTCTTGTGGCTTCCTCCTCCTTTCCTGGCTTTTACAATGACACTGGTCACTGGATTTAAGACTCGCTTACATAATGAAGCATGATCTCATCCTAAGACCTTTAGCTTAATTACAGCCAAAGAGACTACTTTTTAAAACAAAATCACACTCACAAGTTCTGGTGGACATGTGTTTGGAAGGTTTTACCCTTAAACCTGTGTCCCCCTTCTCTTAAATATGGAAGGTTCTTATTCCCCCAAAGTAAGAATCCTCAAGGGAGGAGTGATTTTTTTAACCCACCAAGGCATTTGGAACACCTCCTATATCCATCTCCTAGTGTTTTTCAAAGCCGAAGTCACAAAGCTGCTCAGGACCATTGGTCTCTTGTAAACATCTTGGTCCTAGGTCCACCGGCCTTAGCGCTTTCCATGCATGGCTCCGGTTTCCTGCGCTGGTCCTCCCTTCCTTGCTCTGCTAGGTAGGCGAACATAGTTGTGTAGCCAGCGGCTGTATATCCCGTACTGACAAAGTCCTGGTTGAAGCCTGTTGGTTCTGGGGTCTCTTCTGGTTGACACTTTTCCAGCTTTCCAAAGTCCCACTTCCTATTTTATCCCTTCAATCAGAGACATACTCTTTTGGAGAGAGTATCTGAAGGATAACAGAAAGGATTCTTTTTAGTGGTGAGAAGCTTGTCTGAACTTGCACACTGGAGGTTTATGGCATGGGTGGGATAGACCTGAAAGGGAGAGGATTTCGAATTATGGTGCCATGTGGTTTCCAGACAAAACGTCTGGGAATGCTGGGAAGAGAATGAACATGTGTTAAGCTTAAGGCCTCATCACACTTATCTCAGACGATCTAAGAGACGAGGCCTTACTTTCACTTGCTGCTCTCGTGGAGGACTGGGTTCCATTACCAGCACCTATATGGTGTCTCACAACCAACTGTAGCTCCACTTCTGATGCCCTCTTCTGTCATAGGTGAGCACCAGGCATGCATGTGACACACATAAAGGCAGGCAAAAACACTCATACATACATAAATAAATCTATAAACAACTTCAAAATTGCCTGAGGATAAATATCACCTAAGGTATGAATGTTTGCTTTTATCTTATGACTTGATTTGGCAAATATCATCTATATATGCAAGTAAGGAAAACATCCCCTAGAGTTAGTGACAATTTGAGTTCACCCTCCCTGCACCCCGCACCCCTGCCACCACCCCCTGCAAGTATCTAAGCCCCAGAGAATCTGCTCAGTGGATAATAACCTGCTTTTCCCTCTTGTCTCTCCTAACACACTAAATATGGACCAGGAAAAGAAAGTGGGCATGTTGTTCCTTGGTTTAAGGAGCCAGGAATATACTGACTGTCTTGCCACCTGCGTTGTCTAGGCCATTACCAAGGAGCAGCTGAAATCAGACCATCACTTTGTGAAGCAGCATGGCAGTTTCTTAAGAAGTTAAATATACCCACTCCACTGGGATCCAGCAATTTCACTCAGAGGTATTTATCCAAGAGAAATGAAATTATATGTTCATAATGGCAGTGCTGTAAGTGCTCATAGCAAGACTCTTCATGCTAGTCCCAAACTAGATATTCACCAGAGCTGATATACATTATGATACAATCCTGTAATAGACACCAAGAGGCATTTATGTGATCAAGGGCTGTACCCCATACTTTCTAAAACAAATGGTCTACCACTGAGCGGTGCCCTCCCATCATTGATTAAAAGCAATCATGCGTTCAGTCAAGTTCAACCAATGACTGAGTTCTGCGAATGCGACCTTGAGGCCTGTACCTGTTTCTCACTGGTCACTCTTGTGTACATCAGCAGAATTATTACTTGCTAATAAGATTCTTCTAGCATCTTCTGCTTCTTCTTCCTTAAACCCATTCTCCACAAAAATAACAATTTGTACCGTCCTTCCATTACTGTCTTTCTCTAAAAGTCTAAAAGAATCAGTGTACAGAGTCACTTGAATCTGTTCTTCTCTGACTTCACGGCTGCAATGATGACACGGCCTAGTTCAGATCTCTGCTCTGTCTGTGGGTTCCAGAAGGTGACCTATTTTCATACTTTTCCCACTGTAGAAAGTCACCTCCTTCCACTGACTACTGACCTTTTTCTCTGTCTTCAAAGCCAACCACAGAGTAGTTCTCTCCTCCAATGTCAGCTTCACCTTCACTTCATCTCTAACTCCGAGCCTCTTGTCTCCCTCATATAGAAGGGCATGTGTGATTATACTGGGCCAACTGGATATTCCAAGATATCTCAGTCTCAAGCTTTTTATTTACCACATCTGCAGAGTCAGGTCACAAATTCACATGTTCTGAGACCAGAATATTGGTGTATATTACCATGCTGCCCTAATGTGCCTTTCTTCAGCCAGTTTTTCAAATCTGAAAAATATGCCTTGTCTGTGCTGACCACTGGTAGCTGAATACCTCACTGACACTTTGTACATACGTAATAATTAGTTTTCTAAATAAAGTACTGGAACTGAGGCATGTATGTATAGATGGCTTTGATTTTATAACATTTATTTATTTTTGTTTCATTCCCACATTGTAGGCTGGATCTTGTTTTGCAACTGTCTACTATTAAGGATGAAGCACCCTTAAGACCCAGATTTTCCATTTACAAGTCAGAATTACTCTAAAGCACTACCTGACAAATGATGGAGTTATTGACCAATTCTGTTTGCTGGGTTTTCCTGAGTTGTACTCTCTTTGCCTAATCCTCACATACCCAGCAGGAAACTCTCAGGAATGCTGCTCCCCTTCAAAGAGCTCTCACCTGCTTGACAGTTTGTGTAATCAGTTTGCAGCCTCCAGAGAGGGAGGTTTTCCCCAGCGCTTCTGCAAGCCTGATTTCTTCAAACTCTTTTTGCCAGCCTCAACACCACTATTCCTTTGGTAGCTCTATAATGCAGAACCTAATACTTGCTTTGTGATAGATAAGTGGTAGCATGGCAAACAAACAAACAAACAAACAATGCCACTCTGTTATCCAAGTAGCATTTATTTTGTTATTTTGGTTATTTTGAGAATCTTCCAAACTAGGATATGGGAAGAAGTCATGAAAGGGTCATGTGCACACACATGTGCTTTTGAGAAACAAAAAACCCTTCATACTTAATATATGTCAAAGTGAAAATGTTCTTAGATATATGAATGAATTCCTACAATTAACTGAAGCAAAAATGTACAAAAAGAAGCTCTATTCCTTTGCTGTCTTTTGCTCACAAAGAAAAAAATGAGCCGGGCAGTGGTGGCACACACCTTTGATCCCAGCACTTGGGAGGCAGAGGCAGGCAGATTTCTGAGTTCGAGGCCAGCCTGGTCTACAGAGTGAGTTCCAGGACAGCCAGGGCTATACAGAGAAACCCTATCTTGAAAAAAACAAAAAGACCAAAACCAAAACAAAAAGAAAAAAATGAGTATCTGATTTTTAGAAGAAATTGGATTTGTGCTTCTATACAGACACAATTTCGGTGAGATTATTTTCTCCATCTTGTAAATAAGATAAAACTAAGCAAACTAACTTAGGACACCTTAAACCTAATTCTGCTGCTCAACATCTGGCCTCATCTAGTCTGTCTGAAAATCTTGTCTTAGCTTGTTTAATAAGAGCTTTATTAAGAGGCAAGGAAGAAAAGGAGGTAAAAGATGAGAAAATGAAAAGAAAAATAAAATAGAAAGAAAAAACCTGAAGCCTGCTGTCTCTCCTCTGCCTGGCCTGAACTTACAGCTCAGTGCGGAGACAGGGGAGGCTGTGGAGCATTCCTTATTTCTCAGGGAGAGGCCAACTGAGTTGTAATTACCCCAACAATATGCCCTTGTGTTTAGCTAGGAGCAAAGCTCTCCTCTACCATAATGCATGTGTAAATCAACTCCTTGCTTGTCTGTGCTCAAAGAGACAAACATCCCCCCCCCACACACACACACACAGCTCTTCTCCCACCCGGCCCAGCAGGAGGATGTTCAATTCTTTGCATTTTATCTCCATGAGGCTGATCCACCTATGGAGGACCAGGGTATACTTGAGTGTTTTTATACAAACAGCTTACCTGTGTTATTAAGAAACTTTTACCAATAAAGAATGGGTATGACTTAACTTCAATATTATGGTTTGGATCATTGATGCCCATAAGAGACTCAAGTATTGAAAGCTTGGTCCCTAGGTGGTGGCACTACTGAGACTTGACTGCATAATGACTCATGATTTGTGAATTAGCCCATGGATGAGTTGATAGCCAAGTGGGCTCTTAGGGAGCAATCTCCTTGGAGGAAGCAGGTTGGTAGGGACACACAGCTTAAAGAGATATCTGGTCCTCAAATCCTCCAATCTCCTCACTGTTTTTTTTTGTCCTTTACTTATCTCTTTCCACCATTCTTCTCCATCTCCCTCATTCCTTTTCTCCTCTCTTCTCTCCCCTTTCTTCCTCCTTCTTTCTTCCTCTTCTTCTGTCTCATGTAGTGGGTTGGCTCAATGCTGCTTTCATTCTAATGCAACTTTGGGGCCCCCAAAGACAGGAGACTCTGCACCTAAGACACTGAGTGACCCTGCCCCAGATAATTGTAATGGATGAAGAAAGATGCCAACAGCCAATAGTGGGGCAGAAGAGAAAAAGGTGGGGTTGAGTTTTCATGGGCCTAAAGGAGGTGGCCATGAGGAGAGGAAGAAAGAAGCCACCGTGGAAGAAGAAGAATGTGCTGGAGGAAGAAAGAGAGCTGCCTTGGGGTAGGAGTAAAGAAAATATGGCCCTGTAGGCTGGCCAATTGGAGCTAAGAGCAGCCCAGATGAAACATAGTAAATTTTAAGTAATAATTTGGTGTTATCGATAGAGAAATGGATTCTAGCAGCATGCAGGGTAGGTAGCTGCCCAGCTATTGTGCTGCCTAAAGTATATTTAAAAATATAAAGGCAGTGTGTGTATGTGCTTTTTATCCAGGACACAAAGGTGGGTAAGAAGCTCCAGGCTCAAGATTTTCAATATTTTCTACTACAGCCTCATCTTAAGCCCAAAGCAAAAAGGCCAAAGAACCACAAATTGAAATCTTTGGAGACATGAGCTAAGAGGAATCTGTCTTGTTTTATGTTCCTGTCCTCAGTGTTTTGTTGCAGTAATGAAAAGCCAACTCACAGGTAAAAACAAAAGTATAAAGAAATCATGATAAAAAGTCAATAATTGAATTATAAATAATCAAATAAATACTATTCAGTTGTTTTAAATGATGCAAAACAACTAGAAATAAACTAAGGCCAAGAAATGTGAAATATAAGGAATTTCTTTTTTTGAATATTAACACCTTTTGTGGTAGTTAAAATGAGAGCTGTCTGTTCCTCAACAGGTTTAGGTATCAGAAAACTTAATCCCTGGTTGGTACTGTTGTCTGTGAACATTATGGAACTTTCAGGACATGAAGCCTAGCTGGAGGAAGTACATCACTTTGGGGAGGGCTTTGAAAGCTCATAGTCTCACTCTGTTCCAATTCACACTCTGCTTCCTGTGTGTGGTTGAGATGTGGCCTTTCAACTTCCTGCTTCAGCTACTTGCTGCCTAATCTCCACCACCATTAATGAGTCTCAGTCTCTGGAACTTAGGCCCAAATAAACTTCTCTGTAAGTCACCTTGGGTCCTGATGTCTTAACACAGGTAAACTAACCAACATACCCATGTTTCTAAATACAAATGTTTGAAGAAGAGATGAATTTTCTTAAGGAAGGTTTTAATGCTGAAAATAGTGATATCTAATCTTAGGTCTGTAGATCCATTTCTCTCCTTTAGCCTACGTGTAATCTGCATCTCTCTGGAGGCAGGTGAGGGCTGAAGACATCAAAGGCACCAGTCTTCCTATGAGCACTTGGCTAAGAGCTGTCCTTCATTACAATCAATTTAGTCCACCAAGAAAGGCTAACAGAAAGTGGAACACAGTTGGAGTTTAGTCCTTCATACAGTCAGTAACATCTGATAGTGTGCAAGGAAGCCAGCAGATGGAAACTTTACTACCTGACCATCTTCTTGCTGACATAGGAATTAAAGGAAGCACTTCTAACCACTAGCTGTGCTAGTGGCAAGTGACTGCTATAACAGTGTCACTAAGGAATCTCAAAAACATAACCTTAATCCTAATGATATTCTGCTATACTTGTAGACAGGAGCCTAGCATAATCATCCTCAGAGAGGTGTTATCTAGCACCTGATGGGAGCAAATGCAGAGACCCACAGCCAAACATTAGGTTAAGCAGAGCTCAGGAAATCCTGCAGAAGATGGGGAGGAAGGATTATAGGGGTCAGAGGGTTCAAAAGCACCACAAGAAAACCCACAGAATCAACAAATGAGGGCTCATAGGGTCTCACAGGGACTGAGTCTATAATCAGGGTACCTGTATTGGTCCCTGCATATATGTTATGGTTGTGTAGCTTGATGTTTTTGTGGGACTCCTAACAGTGGTAGCAGGAGCTGGCTCTGACTCTTTTGCCTGCTTTGGGGACCCTTTTCCTTCTACTAGGTTGCCTCATCCAGCCTTAATACAAGTGTTTGTACCTAGTCTTGTTGCAACTTGATCTGCCATATTTGATTGGTATTCCTGTGAGGCCTGCCATTTTCTGAAAAGAGACAGAGAAGGAGTGGATCTGGGGAAGAGGGGTGGTGAGAGGGAAAGACTGGGAGGAGAGGAGGAAGGGGAAACTACTGTCAGGTTGTAATGCATGAGAGAATAATAATTTTAAAACCATAATCTTATCTTTTCACATAGTTCTGAAGTTGTAATGTCTAAATTGAGTCTTGAATGGGCTTGCTTTAAGATTTAACAGAGATATTTTCCTTCGGGAAGCATTAAGGGAACATATTTTTTTTCTGTTGGTTTTCATTTTCCAACCTCTTGATGTTGCCTTCAGTTCTTGGTTTCTGAGTCCACACCAGCCTATGAATCCACCATCATTATCATGTGCTTTCCAAAGAACACTTAGTCTTGTAACAAAATGGTAATTTACATGGCCAATGCTCTGTCTTCTGTGTCCATATCTCTGACATTCACCCCTCCACCTTTCTCTTATAAGGAGCATAGTGATTCTGCTGGATTCACTTACTACTCTGCAACCATTTCAATATTTAGGTCAATCAGTAAATAAGCGTGTTTGTGGAGTTAGAGGTTATAGAAGAGAGAACAGAGATGAACTGAGGTCTTATCCCCAGTCCTTCCTGGTTTACTCTTCACTGCAGATGACCTTGGTACATGTTGGAATGTACACTATACAAGCCTAGAGGGAAAAACTCTGAAAGGATTAGAAAACTCATATGAAGTGTTCCCACAGAACCAGGAATTCCCTGTTCCCACCAGCCAACAGGAACCTCACCATTCATTGGACTCTAGGTAGAACTTGTAGAAGGATTTGGCTGCAGTGTTGAAAGTAAGTATCCCGTAGAAGAAAGGCTTTGCTAGTTCCATGCAACAGTGATCAGAAGCAAGTTCAAACCATAGCTCAAATGCATTCTATAGTCATGCTCAAGAATATTTACAAGGATTCAACATTTACTCTCAAATATAAAATTCATGGTGTCAAACATTTATTCTGAACTTAGCAGAATTAGCATTTGAAGCAAGAAAAGATGACTTATAATGAGGGGAAGAATCAATCAATTGAAACTGAAGATACAGA
Source organism: Montemys delectorum (assembly GCA_019843815.1). Lineage (NCBI taxonomy): Eukaryota > Metazoa > Chordata > Mammalia > Rodentia > Muridae > Montemys > Montemys delectorum. The sequence goes on along the minus strand of JADRCD010211946.1, from coordinate 15,681 downwards.
CAATAAAGTTCATAAACAAAGCTTTAAAAACGTATTAGAACAGCATCCATAAGTTGAGAGACAAGCAG
>JADRCD010211946.1:0-15213 GCA_019843815.1 Montemys delectorum | reverse complement strand
AGGGAGAAAGTATATCACATAATGGAAAACAAAGACCTGTAATCTTGAATCTAGAGTAATAGAAGCTGCATAAAATGAAACTCAGACAGAACTGCTTTTCAAAACTCGAACAATCAAATGAGCAAAGCATTGGAGCTGAGAAACAACTTCAGACCTCAGACACACAAGTGATACAAATAAGGGAGGAGGGGTCCCCAAAGGAGGAGACAGGGTTTCCAGTTGTGGGCAATCTTGAATAAAACTACAATAGATATTCATATATTTATGTTGGTGTGTGCTTTCAATTCTCCTGAGTACCCACTCAGAAGAGACATTGTTGGATCCTAGGGATCATATATGCTTGACTCTTCTTCCTCCCTTCCTTCTTTCCTTTCTTTTTTTCCTTCCTTTCTTTCCTTCCTTTCTTTCACTCTTTCTTTCTTTAATTATTTTTTATGAGATAGGCTTTCTCTGTGTAGCCTGGTTTTCCTGGAACTCAATTTTTAGACCATGCTTAACTCAAACTAAGAAATTTGCCTGCCTCTGCCTCCAAATTACTGGGATTGAAGGCATATATTAGCACTGCACAGCTGTATGCTTAACTCTTAAAATAAATTCTTAAAACAACTTTTAAAAGTACTATTAGCATTTTAAAAATCCCTCCAGCAATGTACTAAAATTCTAAATATCAACATTCTCACCAAGATTTTGTGCTATTATTATTATTTTTAATTTCAACAACCCTCTGGGTGTCTATTAGTTTCAGTATATAGTGTGATTTTTTTTAGTTTATTTTTTCTCTGATGGTAAGTATTTTTGAATGGGATTATTGTGCAATAGGCATATGATTGGATATATCTAAAGATAATTACTTACATACATACATACATACATACATACATATATACATACATACCAATATATAATTGTTTGGGGGGTATTTCTCTCCTTACTAATAAGTTCCAAATAATCTTTGTATAATCTAGAGATGAGTCAACTATACTTATTGCAAATATTTTCTGTTCTTCTGTCATTTTGTAATGACAATGCTGATGAGCTAAGCACCAGGTGGGTCTTTCTTCCCTTCCTAAACTTTAGCTCTGACAACATTACTGCTTCCTTCTCTTGAGCTTTGTGTCTGATCGAAATTTTACATTCATTCCATCCTTCTTAGCAAACAAGCTACGTACTATAATAAAGTGAGAGAGTAGAGTGAGGGACTGTGTCTTAGAAACTAAATAGGACAGGTTGCTGGGGAAATCTTTCTTACAGAAAGCTTTCTTATTCTATACTATTACTCAGTAATGGAGAACTCTGGACACAGCAGTCAAGGATTCTGAACATGACAAGGGGAAGACTTTAATAGCTTTTTGAGATATAATCAACTTATAATGAATTGTGTACATTAATCTTCAAATTACAATCAATCTTAAGATACGTGCACATTCATGAAACACTCAGTCCAATCAAGTGAGTTGGCTTCTCAATCACCACCCACAGTTTACTGGTGCCCTCTAAGTTCCCCCTCTTCTCCCACCTTATCCCCACACTCTGCTAATCCGCGTGTATCACTGTAGAATTACCTTGCATTCCCTGCCCTGTTGTAGGAATGACATCATACAGCGTGTCCTCTTTCTGCTGGGCTTTTTCCACCAGTGGAATGACTTTAAGATGCACACACATCACCCATCTAACACTTCTGTTCCTAAGACTGAGCCGTTGGACACACATATAGCACAATGTGTGTGTTTACTCACCTGTGGATGAGCATTTGGGTGGGTTCCAGGTCTGTCCATTGAAAACACAGTGTCTATGAGCATGTCTGTATATAAAGTCTTTCTATACACAGATGATTTCAATTTCTGGCCAGGCTCTCAGCCTCCACAGTAGGATGGAGAAAATGAGGATCAAAGGCAATGTAGGATAAAGGAAAATCTGGCAGATGGGCTGAGAACAATGAGGGAATGAATACAGCAGGAAACACACAGTAGGTGATCTGAGTCTATGAGTACCACATCCTCAGAATTAACTAGCCTGGAATCAGAAATATAGAACTAAAAAAAAAATTGAGCCAGACATGGTAGTGCGTACCTAGCTCACACAAAACAACCAACCAACAAGAATTACACTTACATTGGAAAAGGTGTTGTAAGTAACTTAGAGCTGATATATTGCATGAAAGAGGATAAGCCCAGGTTATGTACAAATGCTATGCCATTTTATAATAGGAACTTGAGAACCTTTGGATTTTTTATTTATAGGAGTCCTGGAACTTTGCAGATGCCACCTGTAAGGATAGACGTGTAGATATATAGGTAAACATAGTATAAAATTAAGACTTTGTCTTTCTTTCAAAACAAGGATACTAGCCTGGCATGGTAGTGTACACCTTTAATCCTGACATTCAGGAGGCTGAAGCAGGCAGATTTCCATGAGTTCAAGGTCACCTTGGTCTATAGAGCCAGGACCACATAGTGAGACCCTGTATCTGAAAAGATGGTAAGTCAATGTAATTAAAGACTCAGATTTGGAGAAGCTATTTGCAAGTCATATATCTGATAAAATGCATTTTCTTAATATATAAATAACTCAGAAATCAATAACAAGAAAGAACTAGTCAAAGTGAGCAACAGCTTTGAACACAAAGAGCAGATAGCATGATATGAAAACACTGAATTAATAAATGATTAATAATAATGATAAATATATATATAATATAAAGATAGTGAGAAAATACATAGTTATATATAAAATGATAAATAATAAATAGTTATAAAGAAAACTCAAGTTAAAATCTCAGCAGGCAAGACAACATATGTATTATTAATAAACATCTAAAGTAAAAGGACTGGCCACATCAAGTGTGGGAAAGGATGTAGAGGAAGCAAGCTGCTCACAAGCTGCTGTGTATGTAAAATGCTATTTCTCTAGAAAATAGTCTGACAGTTTCTCCAGAATGTAAGCTAACCAAATAAGCCAGCATCCTAGTCCTAACTGTTTACCAAGACACAAGTTTTAATCTCCAACTTTGGTTAACCCAACCATTGCACAGAGCTTCAAGTTTGTGACTTGAGTTCTCTCACAAGGAAATGTGGTTCAAGTATTAATCAGAATCCCAGCAACTGAGAGGTAGAGGCTGAATGATCAGAAGTTTAAGATTAACCTCAGCTACATAGAAAGTTCTGGCCAATCCTAGGATACATCAGACTTTGTTTTAGAAAAAAATTAGAGCAAACACAAATATAAATTAGAAAATGTTATCAATATGACTGTATATTTCCTGGTTGGAGAGCCACGTACAGGCTGTAGGTTGGAATACCAACTTATGTCTTGAAAAGGCAAATCATTTAAAGAGCATCTTACATTCATTCAGCTTTTAAAAAAACACCAATAACGATTAATAGTTCTTCCTCTATGCTTGCTTACAGACCTTAAATAAACATTGCAACTAAGTTCTTACTGACTAAAGCACTTCCAGATTCCCTTCAGTCTTACCACTATTCTCTCTGCTTACAAAACGACTACTGGCAATATCAAAAAAAATCTTTGAACAACTCAACCCGCCCCCGCAGCCCGGCTTGGCCCAGTTTTCCTTGGATGATCTCTCATCTATATTTTTCCATACAAAAGTCTTCCACCCAAGAGTTGCAGCCATCGGAACCTGACTGACTTTTCCCTAAGCTGTTAGCGAATTTGATGCCCGTTCTCTGTGTGGTCCTTTCTCTGCACATGCGCAGCAGCTGGAGTTTCCAGATGAGCAGGTGTGATATAAAGACCACATCAGATCAAGCCCATAGCACTGCATCACAGAAAAATCAGTTTGCTTCCCAATATAAACGGCAGCATGCTTTCACATCTAGCAGGCACTGGTGTTCTCCCACGGTCTGTGAAACGGCTCAGACTCCTGACAGCCTTTGTCTCTGTTTTGAGAACAGGCAAGAGAATTGATGACTGATTCCCTTGAGATAAGGACATTCTGCATGATCATACAGTAAGAAAAGAGCTGATCTTTGTGATCTGCTCTGTGTTCCCTCTCTGAGTATTACAGCCATTTTTATCTGTAAATAATATTTTTAAAAATGGTGATGAGTTCTTAAAAATGTGCTGCATAATACAACTGCATACATTTCAGAAGCTGACAGCTGCCCTCTGAGGTGTAGCCTGACAGCCTAAAATCCAGAAATCAATCATCTAGATTTAGTGACGCTATGCTGTGGCTCCCAGGATGTATTGCGGCACCCAGGAACCACTTATTTGAGATATTCCATCGTAACTCTGATAGATTAAAGCACCATATCCAGGAAACAATTGTGTGTGTGTGTGTGTGTGTGTGTGTGTGTGTGCACGTGCGCGTGTGTGTGGGGGGGGGGGTTACGGGGGGGGGGATGCTATCATAGATCTGCCAGGTTACAGCCCAGGACCCAGAAGCCAGCCCTGGCAAGTCTGTGCTGCATGGGAGCTCCCAGAAACCTGCGAAACAGCAGGATGACAATTCTGTTCTTCAACAGCCCATTATGAACTAATTAGCATACATGAATTGCAGATTTGAAGCATTAAAGTGATGTACAAATCATTAATTTTTTGTCAAATCTATGTCATCCTTGTGTATGCTCCTATTTTAATGTTGCATGACAGAGAAAGAGGTACAATCCTCTGTATATAAAGAAGAGAGATTTGGCAAAGCTGATATAATGAGATCTATTTAAGCTCTATGCATTTTGCACCTTTGAATTTAGAGGCTGGGGGGAAAGCTGCGCTGGTCCCATTAGGGTTAATTGTGAAAGTATGTTAATATATTCAAAACCCCAGGGGTAGCTTCTACATGTTGTCTGAATGGAACTGGGGATGTTAGGGCAACTTCACGTTTGAGCTTTCTCTTTTAAAAGTCCTCCTTTTGATTAATATAAAGCGTCATGAAATCCTTCTCTCTGACTGGGGGAGGTGGAACTGCTTACAATGAGAGCTGAGACCATAGGTGTGCAAGGCTCCAGTGCCCCAGATCCAGGCTTCTGAACCCAGTGCCAAACTTCACTTATAAAGATGTAGATTGTTGATGCCGTGGAAAAAAGGAAAACAGCATCAAAGCCGACTTTCATACAGGGAAAGGCTCCTAAATATTAATTTGTGGTTTTCTGTGTTGTCTTGGTGTATTTAATTACTAAAGCTTTTGGTGCTTAAACAATTGCTTGGTGTTTCATTTGAATTTCTTGTTTCTTACTACAGTGAAGCCACAATGCTTAATTTGTTAGCACTGTAATTGTTTCTATAGCAACAAGCCTAATGTTATATATAAATATGTGTGCAGTGTGTATATGTATGTATATACATAGTAAATGTACAGTAGAAATGATTATGACTTTATTCTAAGAGCATGCCATGAAAAGACTTAGCTTTCAATGAAAATCCTAATTAAAAATGCAGATCTGCTTTGGGAGGCTGAAGAGACGAGCATGGACTGAGTGGGAGCTGTGTCAACAGGAGAGCTCCGGTTTCTCCTTGTTAGTTCTTTCTTCCTGGGAGCAGAATCACTCCTCCCAGGAAGCTTTTTCAGCCACATAAATTTTGAGCAAGACAAAATTTAGGCCAAATTCAGGGAAAGAGGTGTTATTCAAAAGATCGTATACAAGAAGCCTGGGGTGACACCCCAAAACAAAGTTGGAAAGTGTGAGATTATTTGTTCTGTTTTTCTAAAAGAAATGTTTATACACATATCATTTGCACCAGGCATTTCTATTTAAACTCTCCATTACAACTGCATTAAAGCTAAGGTTCAGAGTAGGGGAGCAAACACCCAGAATGGAAGGTAAGATGTGCTATGTCACCTAACAGTGTAGAAGCCCTTAGGGTGAGATACCAGAGCCATAAATCCATTATCTCCAAGCCAAACATCAGCTTGGTCCTCTGTACAGTGAACAATGGGGCATGACAATGATGTGCCCTGAGCTGAACATGACTCCTCTAAAATTAACCTAATTGTAGGGGACATGATCATCTATCACTGGGAATTTTCAGCTCCATGCAACAGCGATATGGTAACCATAGCGACTTACCTAAATAGGGTTTATTTTTCATGACTCATTGTAAGTGCAAGGATAAACCATCTGAGGCCAGTGTGGAGGCTGCAGAGTTCTAACAGTGGCTCACTTTGATTGCCTTACTACTGTTTCATGCTAAACGTGATATCATAACCTTCATTCTCACTTGCTACCCACCTGCATATCACATCCCATTCCAGGCTGAGTTGCGAGAATGAAAGAGGCTTTCTGACATCCTCCCACCCCCGGTCTTCCATAGGGAAAACATCCTTTCAATCTTGGCTGCCACACACTACATTTAAATATAGCATTTTGTATTTGGGATTAATCAGCAAAGTGTTGAACAACCTCCAGGAAATACACAAAATATGGAACCGTTCATAAATTTACATTCTTCCATGGGGGCCATACCAATTCTTTTTCTGTATCATTCAAATTTTAGTACTCATGCCATCAAAGAGAGCACAAGCTTGCTTCTTTTGAGGAATTAATCATTGCTTTTTAGGTAACTCCAACTGAACTCTATGCTTGGCTACATGCCCTTGATCAGCTCTTTGGTTCATGGTCATGCTATACATCCAACTCTTTGTAAAGATGAGTCGTTGTTACTGAGCCTAATGTTGTCATTAGCAAAATAAGAGTCCCTTTTGTAAAAACAATGGAAGCATGTCCAGTCGTTTAGGCAGTAAGCAGGATTTCTCTTCTCCAACAGGAACTTCCTTGTGATTTAACCAGGACCAAGAAGCGGTCTAAGGAAAGAGGCCTTGGTGTCATGGAGAAAGGTCAAGTCCTTATTCCACACAAGGTAGACACCAGTTGCACACTATTAATGTTCTCATTTCATAAATCTTTCATTTCTATTCACAGCCCCATGCCTCACTAAGTTTTTTTTTTCTTCTTTCTTTCTTTTAATTTGCAGTACTGGTCAGATGTTTTCCTGGTTTGAGACTGTATCTTGCCCTCATCCAAAATAAAAAAAAAATTATACACCAGAACTTAACCCTTAAGGTAATGGTACTGGCAGTGAGGACCTGGGAGATCATTAGCCTATGAGGAGTCTAGTCTCATTGAAGAGAACATTATTATTGTAAGAGAGTTCAAATGAACTAACTCTTTTCTTCCATCCTCTCTCCCAGGTGAGGCTGCAAGCAGAGGTGCCATCCTGAAGGAAGAAAATGCATCTTCCCCAGACACAGAACCTATGGGGACCTTGAACCTGGAACTCTCAGAGCCTCCCAAATGACAAGTAAGTTTCTTTACAAATTTACAAATTGCTGACTGATACTTTTTGTTTTAATGGACAGAGACAGCCGTCATGTGGGTATTTTGACATTGGCTTACTCATTGTTGATGAGAATGCACACAGTTTGAGCAAGTGATTTCTACAAAAGCTGTAGAGTAGAATAGAATAGAGTCACATAGAATCAGGCTCAGGCTTGAGGTTCACTTCTATAACTCGTGTGACTTTAATGAGTTTCTTTGTTTATCCAAACTTTGGTCTTCTTGCTCGATAAATGAAGAATATAAAAACACCTTCCTCAGAAAGTTTCTGAACAGAAGTGAATCAATAGACATAAAGCACCCAGAGAAATATATAACCCTAGATAAGCATTTGACCACTGTGGATCATATGCTTATTATTATTATTTATTACTACTATGTGTTTTGTCATTATCATTATTAATGTTGTTACTTACTCAAACTTACTTGGATTTAAATCATGAATGTCATTTCCTTTTCTCTTTTCTTTCTCTCGCTCTTTCTCTTTCCCTTCCTCTCCCCACTTCCTCTTCCCTCCCTGCTCCTTCCTCTGTTATAGAATTTCAGTATGTGTAGCAGAATGGCCTAACTGTATAATCTTCTTGCTTCAATCATTGAAATTGCATTAATCAAGTATTAGAATTACAAATTACAAGCAGGCATCACACACCACAATGTCTCACTGCTTTTTCTTAAACAAGTTATTAAAAGTCTTTAGTACTTAGTTTTATTATGTATATAGTTGTTACTGTAGAAAGACAGAGATCTTAGGCATGTAAGTTATCTGGTAAAGAGATTAGCATATACAGAAATGACAAACAGTAATAGCTGCTTGCCAATATCCATTTCCTTCTTGCTTAATGTCAGGATTCCATTTTGCTTGAGATGGTAAACTATCTGTCTAAAACTACTCCTTCCTAATTTCCATGAAAATAGGAAGTGCTAAAGTTCTGTCCAAAATAAATGGATTTATTTTTTAAATAGTGTTCTTTCTTGAGTAAAAGGGCAAAACCTTACTTTGCAAAAGCTATTTTCCCACTCTTCTTCTCCACTATACACCTGGAGCTACTGTATCCATCTTGAAAGAATGAGGACAAGACCCACTGAGAGATAGCAAAGTACAATTCAATAAATCTTGGCTATCTGATGAAATTGCTGAGCTTTGGAATGCCTAACTCTAGTTTAGTAGATGAGGGAAACATCTTTATTGGCTTATGCCAATGTTCCTTTACTATTACTGAATGTGATATTCTGTACAAGCAAAGAGAACACAAGGTTTTTCATGTGGAAATTTTAGTCATCATTGTCATTATCATAATCTTATCGATACCCCAGCTGTCTATATCTGTGTTTTATTCTTTTTTTATATTAGATATTTTCTTTATTTACATGTAAATTTTTCCTTTCCCAGGTTCCCCTCCAAAAAACAAACAAACAAACAAACAAAAACAACAAGAACAAACCCCTTTTGCCTCCCCGCTCCCCATGCCTGCCACCCCACCCTCTCCCACTTATTGGCCCTGGCATTCCCCTACACTGGGGCACAAAACCTTCACAAGGCCAAGGTCCTTTCCTCCTATTGATGATCGAATTTTCAATCCTCTACTATACACATGCTGCCAGAACATTCAGTCTCACCCTGTATAGTCCTTGATTGGTGGTTGGGTCCCAGGGAGCTCTGAGGGTACTAGTTAGTAATTGTCGTTCATCCTAAGGGGCTGCAAACCCTTCAGCTCCATAGAACCTTTCTCTAACTCCTTCATTGGGGACCATGTACTCAGTTCAATGAATGGCTGTGAGCCTCTACATCTGTATTATTTGTGTTTTATTCTTATGGGTCATTACAAATGGGTTGATTCTGGCTCATGGAAAAAATTAGCAGCATGTGCCCAAAATTTTATAGGATCTTCAGTTCCGCTGTGGGGATTGAAAAAGTCCTAAAAGCCTCTGAATCCAGGAAAGAAAAACCAAGCAATAGTCAGATCAAGCTATAAGGTCCTAATATGACTGCTAATGTTGGTAAGATATGTGAGTGTGCTGAGTCACACAGACTCACTCAGAACTTGTTACCTAGAGATCTAAGTCTAGCATCATCTAACAATTAATAGCAGGATCCTTTAATAATATCTGGAATGGAATCAGGCTGAGAGATAGCTCATCCATTAAGAGTCCTGTCTGATCTTCCAAGAGACCTGGGTTCAATTCCTGGCATCCACACAGAGTCTTATAATCATCTATCCCTCCAGTTCTAGGAGATCTGTTGCCTTCTTCTGGCTTTTGTGAGCACTACATATGCATGCACGCAGTGCACAGACCTATATGCAGGCAAACACACCTATATACATAAAAAAAAAAAAGAAAGCATATATGGAATGGGCAAGAGAAAGCCCAAGACACTGGGCTTTTCCCCAATCAATCAAATGTTTAACGATCTCATTCCTCCAATAGGTTGCTTGAACAGTCCTAATTCAGCTGTGAAGCACTTCTGAAAGTTGAAACTTCTCCCTCCAGTAAAGAGAAAGAAATCCTCAAGAGGGAAGTAAGATAGTAGCCAGGATAATCATGGGACCAAGCAACATGGCTCTCCTGTCCTTAGTAGAGGATATTACCTACCCAGTTTTTCTCCTTCCCTCAATCATATATGGATTGTGCCTATCTCTTACCATTACAAGGAAAAACTCAACAGGTACAAGATAATGTCAGAATATCCCCAAAGACAACTGGCCATTAACCTGTATTTTACATGGGAAAGTCACTTTAAACCCAGAGGAAGAGATTTTTCTATATTACGCCAAGAACTCAATAAAAATGCCTGCTCTTTTCCCTGTCATTGGGTAGCCTGAGTTTTCCAAAACACGTTCTATTCCTTTTTCCTTAGCCTGTTTCTTTCCAATTAAAAATTTCCTGTGAGAGTTTATAATATATATCTACAAATATATTTATTTATATGAGATAAGGCTAAATAGAGATTAAATACTGAATGAAGAGTAGTAATGAACTTTTTTCAAATAACAGTAATCACCAATAATTAGAGATGGGCAATGAGTGTCAACTCTCCCTATAACCTCTTTTGTTAGTTTATATTAAAATTAAATCCCCAAGCAAATCTGGCTTCAGATAGAGGCAAATATTGAAAATTTAATAGGAACCAAGCACAATCCAGTGCATATAATCTATTCTACAAGTTTGATGAAAGTCTAGTCTTTAGATATTCTAACAACTGGTACCTGCAGTGATTTTTAGGTCCATATGAGCGAATTTTAGAGGCTGTGTTCAACCAACTTTAGAGGAGCCATCATGTCCCCCTAAGGGACTGATGACTCAATCAATGACCAAACACAGCACAGTCTAGAGAGCAGCTTCCAGACAACTTGCTAAAAGATACAAGGTACAGGATGGTCTTCTCTATGACTGTTCATGAGAGCAGAAGGGGAGTCTAGACTGTACAGCCAACACATTTTCACCTGGTAAGTTCAACATGTAGCATCACTAATGCAACTTGGCAAGCCATTAATTTTACCATTGAAAATTTATTTTAACATGAATTATGCTAATTAGGAACCCTCAGATGTTCTTGGGAGATTGAGCTAGTCTAAGCACCTCTGGAGGGAGGCGTTTATCATTGGAAAGCTGACTGACGACACCTAGAGTATGAATTTGTGGCCAGGACAAATGACCAGCCTTATGGTATAGCTTAAGCAAACTAACATTTATGTAATTTTATACTCTATATAACCCATAGGGGAGTTTTAAATGGCAAACATCCTACTAAGTGCCTACACATTAATAAAATGCAAAGTGAGAAGTAAGCCTTTGATCTTATGACTTGTAAATTTGAAATTCTAACTATTATAGCATCCAAACTTGGCATCAATCCCCAAAACTGTCCAAGCCGTTGCTTTAAGAGGTGAGCACTTCTCAGTCTACTAATATCATCCAATGTTCTCACTTGAGTAAAAACAGTAAATTTAGTTACTGATGTCTGTCTTGAACAGTATGTTAATCAAAAAAGACAGGATTTAAAAAAACAACAACATTAAATGGTGAAAGTTAGGATCCATAGGAAGTAGTCACAGGCAAAATAACAATGTTATTAGAAACCTAAGAAGGGAGGCAACCTCAGCCCAGTGCCAAGCAGCTCGGGCAGGGCATAGCACTTCAGAGATGGCTCCAGGTACCAATAAGATGAGCAAGTAAGTGTTAGAGAGATGGAAGAAGAGAAGGAGAAGCAGAATGGTGTGTGTAGAGTGAAGAGAGGTGGAACTGGAGACTTGAAGGTAGTGAGGCAGCCTGATGTGAGTAGCCTGTGATGCCACCTGAGGCCGTGGTGTGGCCCTGGCCCATGCTGCTGCTGGGTGCCATGTCTGGGTCAGTGACCCTACAGCAGTGAGGGGTGAGAGTGTCTTTTACTGCCAAAGGTCATGCAAATGTCACTGGTCTGGGCTGCTGCTTGGGGCCTTGTTGATGTCTGAGGGCTATGTAGAGCTGGCCCAATCCCTCATCTGCTGTAGCACTCTGGAGAGCAGCCTCCGCCTTGCCCTAGTAGCATTCTAGATCTAGGGAGAGCTGTCCTTGCCCAGATCACCTGGGCAGAGTGGACGAGCTGGCCCTGAGGGCGTAAGAATGAGTGAGTTGGCTCCATTTCTTGCCTAGGCAGTGCTGGAGAGCTGGCCCCAATAGCATGACATAAAGAGCTGTTGGGCACACCAGTTCACTTACCACCCAGGCCTAGATTCAGGGGTTTGGGTTGGCCCACCCAACATCTACCCTATCTATGAACTACTGGAACATGTGAAGGGGCTGCTCCTCCAGAACCAAAGCTGCAGGATCTCCATGACACAGGCAACAATAGGATATCTGAGAAAGGTCCCAGTGACGATCCAGTACTGATAGTGTAGCAGAAGTCAGAGTCCAGACCAGTGATGATCATTTGCAGGACAAGCTATTTGGACAAAGGGGTATATTGTCTGATACCCCATGATGTGTCAATGAGATGACCCCAGAGACCCATGGAATGTGTTACTGACATTCCATGGTGAAATCCATTTGTTGGTTGGTTGGTTTGTTTTTTTTTGGGGGGGGAAGGTTGCAAGGATGGAGGGCAGATATGAAGGGACAAGGAGATGAGTGTGAATGAAGTGCATGATGTGAAATTCACAAAGTCGATAAGTTGTCGTTAAAAAAGAAAACTAAGAGGGAACCACAATAAATGTGGGCTAAGAAGTTCTCAGCAAGTCATATCTTCTCATCCCTCCTCTATTTTGACTCCACAGTGACTGTATTCTGCAGGCTTGCTATGATTTCATAACCACTTATATGCTTCTCTTTAATAATTTCTTTTTTAATTAATAAGCATTCACTCCATGGCTTCTAATTTCCAAAGGAAACAATGAGAAGGCAAAAAGACTTACCAAATGTGATAACTGGATGGTAGTGGCACTATTTACATTTTCAGAGACACTAATCCTGACTAAGATTCAGTAGACATCTGAAGAATACTTTACATCCCTAGTCCTGACACCTCTGTTTCAGCACACTCTGAATTGGTTATTTTTCTACATGTCTATGAGAACTTGATGGAGGACAGGGTTTTTTTTTTAGTTCACAATTTCGCCAGGATTTATCCATGGCTGCTTGTCACATATACTTGGGGCAAGAAGATCATGGAGACTGAAATATATGGTAGAAAAGAGATGTTCATGTCATGGCCAGCCAGAAATGAGAAAGCCAGACAGGAGGGGGGAATGGATTATGTCCTCAGAGATCCACGTTCAGTGGCCTACTTCCTCTAGCCCAATATCACTTCATAAAGTTCCACAGACTCTCAAAGTAATATGCCCTGCTTGGAACCAACATTCAAAATGACCTCATAGGAGTTTTAGCTACAAAACATGACACACACCATACTTCTCAGAGGTCAAGGCTGAACACCTGCATGCCCATATGCTGAAAGGGACTGGCTCATTCCTACGTTTTCTTTAGGGCTCTTTGCAAATATGGTTGGTGAATCTTGGCTGGACTACTGATGGAAACTCATTCCTAACTGTCCTCTTCTGTTTGTTCAGTCCATTTTCTGCCAATAATAACTCAATACCATGGAGTAGGTCACTTATAAATAAAAGTGTTTTACTTTGACTTTTGAGCCTGGTCTAAGGGTGAAGGGCTGCTGCTAGTGATAGTCTCTGCCTGGCAGTGTCCTTTGGCAGTGGAGGGCATCATATGACATGAATGGGGAGCTCACTGGAGACCTAGTCAAACTGGCTTTTATAGCAGATTCTCTCTCAAGATAATCCATTAGCACATCAATCCATTAACTGTACAAATTGGATTGATCCATTCATGAGTGTATCCCCCAATCACAGATTAAAGGTCACACCTGGCACTGCACCTTAGTATCTCACATGGGAATTAAATTTCAATGTGAGTTTTATAGGAAACAAACTATTCAAATTACAGCAGATACTATCAAGATTTCTTTAATGCAGAGTTTAATTCACTAAAAATGCACACACTGAAGCCAAAGCTACACAAGAATTATTTAATATTCTTGAAGGAATGGTGAGAGATAGGTAGAATTAATTTCCACGTAAAGAAACTACCACTTCACTGTATTCCCCCCTTCAATAAAAAAGATGGCTACTTCATATTTGATTTTTTTCCATCTGTAAAACAAAGATAATTTTTATTCTCCTTCCTTTTTAAAAATAACAAATCTCCTGTACTCCTATAAAAGGCTTACTTAGATACTAAATATTAAGCCCGTTCTTAATGATAATCTACTGACGTCTTCAGGGTTTGATCTTCTGAGAATTAAAACCCACTAGACCCTCCTTGAAGCTCTCTGCTGGGAATAGCACATGGCTCCCAGAGTGGTGATTAAACTTCCTGGAAAGCCTGGCTATGGGTGTGGGGGAGGACGGGGAGACTATAGACCTCGGGATGAATAGATTACAAAACAACAGTAGAAGCAATCATTAGCAGGTAGAGGGGTTAAATGGTTAAGTGGTGATCCATCTGTACAGTGGCCCTTTCTCTACTAAACCTATCAAAGGATGCATGCAGTGATAAGGCACTCCAAAGTACCCTAAGCTTGCAACAGCTTTGGAAACCCTGAGCTGGTTTAACTGATATAATTATTGTGGATTCATTGAAGTCTGCACAGGCAAGTATTTAAAGCACTGTCAGGAAGTATTAAATCTCCCTTCTGAGACCAAGACCGAAAGAGGTAGGACAGCTCATTTTTTACATTAAAGCCGGATTGAGCCTGATTAGTATTTGAAATATTTCTTTCCCAATTTTGGGCAGCATTAGATTTTGGCTAGTGAAATATAAATGAACATCAATTGTACATGACAACCGCTGATCCAAAGCACTTAAAATTCCCAGAATGTTCTTCTCTCTCTTAGACTGGCTGCCAGGGTCTCCTCATCAAAGCCAGCTACCAGAGGCAGCTCAGTGGAGGAGGTCCCCTGTAATCCACGCGGGGTTAGAGAGATAGATGTTTGTTTTGTGGAGACATGAATCACTATCAGGGCCATTACAACCCTTCAAGCTAGGTCACAGTACTCCAAATCACTTTTTTGCTCAGAAAAAGGAGCCAGAGCCTTGTTCCTGTTCCTTTGTTCCAGGGCAAAAGATACCTGCTGGCTGTGCCGCTCCTTCCTCCGTTCCAGGCTGATGCCAGAGAGCTTAACAGGAAACACTAACATCATATGTTCAAGCTCCGATGGGAAACACAGCCTGTTTACCTAGAAAAACTTTTTTTTTCCTTGTGACTTGGAAATTGGGTGAAGACTGAAAAATGTTAATGGCCCTTCAGTTTGTCCTCGGAGAGAAATAAAATCATAGTCAGTCTTTGGCATTCTAATGGGTCTTTTGCAGCAACCTCTTGGCCAAAATAAACAGTTAGTTCATTAAATACAAACCAATTCAACAGATA
>JADRCD010211945.1:54641-57987 GCA_019843815.1 Montemys delectorum | reverse complement strand
AAGAAGAGAAAAGAAAAGAAAAGAAAAAAGGAAATAAAGGAAAAGAGAGAAGAGAAACTTGAATGGACAGAGATAATACACCAAGTACTTCAATTTTAATTTTGAAGATGATCTCAATGCCACTGAATGTGACATGTCTCTATGTCCCCTAGTGTAGACAGTTCTTCCACCGTTTTTAACAGGCACCAGAATTAATTAGCATCTCACACCATTGACAGCAATTCCTGCTTTAATTTTTTACTGGTTTTTAAATATAAAATATTATAAACCTATTGTATAAAATTGAGAAGCACTGAACATAATCTTAAGAAAGTAGGAAGGAAAAACACATCATCTTACAATCCAAGACCAACCAGTGTTGGTCTCTTCCGTTAGTCCTACACTTAAGGTCCGGGCGACACTGTAGAAAGGGAATGGGAGAGATTGTAAAAGACAGAGAACCAGGACATCTACTTCAAGATGGTCTAACTTGGTGGAAAGACAGAGGGATAAGAGAGAAACAAAGCAGGGAAGGAAATGACAGGGCAGAAGGGTGGATCTTAGTCTAGTTGGGGATTCATATAGTCAATATATATTGTATGAAGTTTTCAAATAATTAATAAAAATATTGTTATTTTAAATCAACTCTCCAAATACATTTTGTCTTTTTTTTTAAACAAACAAACAAGCCCTTAATTTCAAGTAGTTTCAGGATTTAGTTTTTTGTTTGTTTGTTTTTTCCTAAAGATTTATTTATTTATTTATTTAATATATGTGAGTACACTGTAGCTGTCTTCAGACACACCAGAAGAGGGCATCAGATTCCATTACAGATGGTTGTGAGCCACCATGTGGTTGCTGGGATTTGAACTCAGGACCTCTGGAAGAGCAATACATTGCTCTTAACCACTGAGCCATCTCTCCAGCCCACATTTTGTCTTTTTAATGACGTTTTAAAGTTCTTAATGATTAAAAGCCTAATATTAATCTATATTCTACATTTCTCCTGAGTGAGGGAAAACATTTAGAACTTTCCATGACACTGTTGCTGCTAATTTCAGTTATCATTAAACCGTATTGCAAGACTGACAAGATACTGCTTTCTTTTATAAACTGTCAGTCCTTCAAAAATGCAGATATTTGCCTAGATTTAGCTACAGCTTTGTCTCTTTGCTGGGTCACAATATTTTCTACAGCTTCAGTTTTCCTGTAGAATAATTATTTTGTCTGAGTGAAATACTTCAGAATAATTTTAATAGTGTAGGTCTATTGGCCCAAACTTGGTTTAAGTGTGAACATGTTTCTATGGTCTACCTGGCTGTGTAGCGAACTAACTCCCAGCTGACCAGCATCTCTTATCAGGTCCAGTTGAGTTGCTTCTATTGAGACTATTGTTCTGTGCTCTCCAGTCTCCCCCAGTGCCATTCAGTTGGCTGTCCTTTTGGTTGCTGTCAATCTACAGTTGAGTCTTTGGAATTTACCTTGATTTAGTTTGCTTGTTTTGCTGAAATTTCATTATGATGTGCCTGGATTTATTCTTAGTATCCTGAGTGGGATAGTGTACGTGTGTGTGTGTGTGTGTGTGTGTGTGTGTGTGTGTGTGTGTGTTTATGTGTGTGTTTATGTGTGTGTTCTGTGTATTAATAGCTCATCATTCCCTTCAATCTAGGTATTAATATCTATTTTTCAAAACCTTTCAGCCTTAAAGTCTTCAAATATTTCTTATGTTATTTTATTCTTCTTTGCTTGTGAGATTTTAATTATGTGTATAGTTTGCCTTCTCCCTAAGTCATCTGTCATTATAAATTAATATACATACATATGAATACACACATAAACATAGACATATTCATCTATTTCCTATGTGATCCATTCTGTATCAAATATCTTTCCGTTGTTCTTGTCATGGCTATCTTGCCGGCTTTCTTTGTGGTATATTTTCTGAGCAAGTGTCATGCTAGTTTCTACAGGACTCTTGGTTAAATACCTTTGTTAGAATTTCAGTCTGTGAGTAGATACAAAAACATAGATTTTAATTTGGGCATAGGAAAAAGAACGACGCATGGTCATGACTAGTATCTCTTAAGGAATCAAGCAAGTGGATCTTTGCCTGTCTTTCTCTTTAGAGTGACTGTGGTGATTTGACTATGCATGGCCCAAGGGAAGTGGCACT
Source organism: Montemys delectorum (assembly GCA_019843815.1). Lineage (NCBI taxonomy): Eukaryota > Metazoa > Chordata > Mammalia > Rodentia > Muridae > Montemys > Montemys delectorum. Next base: position 55,835 of record JADRCD010211945.1, on the reverse strand, counting down.
ATTAGGAGGTGTGGTCTTGTTGGAATAGTTGTGGAGGAAGTGTGTCACTGTTTAAGTGGGCTTTGAGGCCTCCTAGTGCTCAAGCTCCACCCAGTATAGAAGAGAGCCCTTCCTCTTGGTTTCCTGGGGAAGACAATCTCCTTCTGGCTGACTTTGGATCAAGATTTAGACCACTTAGCAACTCCAGCACCACATCTACCTGCATGTTACCATGCTTCCCACTGTGATGATAAAGGACTGGACCTCTGAAACTACAAGGCAGCCTCGGTTGCCTTTGCTAGCATGTTCATTTCACTTAGCCTTCAGGAGATGATTTTTGCTGAACTTCTTCCAAAATATTCACATGAGTGCCTCCTTCCCCTTGATATCTAGTCATTCCCAATGAACTTAATCCAGCCTTTAGTGCCTACGTGCACTCAAAAGGTTTTCTCTAAGATCTCCGATGCACTTCACCTCACTTAATCCAATAGCAAGTCTCTATTTGACTGGACCTCTTAGCAATATACAAATATATTCTTTGTGATTTGGTGGCAATTTGTTCCACCTATGTAATCTTATTCATTTATATTTTGTGATTCGGGGGATTGAACCTAGGACTTTACAAGTGGCTTGCCACTAAAGTACCCCTCCATCCTCTAAAAATCTTAATTCTCTAATATGTAAAATATGAATGAGACATTCCCTTTCCTAAGGTTGTGATGGGAATTTAGAAAGTGTGTAGCAGAGTGATCAGCACATGGTACATGCTCCACAATGGCAATCTACTGTTCCTCGAAGAAATTCTTCTCTCTGTCTTTGAATGCAAGTGTGGTGGTTTGAATATACTTGGCCCAGGGAGTTTACTGTTTGGAGATGCAGCCTTGTTGGAGTGGGAGTGGCCTTGCTGGAGGAAATGAGTCACTATGAGCACGGGCTTCAAGATCCTCCTCTCAGCTGCCTGGATCTGGAATTTGCTTTGTTCCAGGCTGACCTTGAACTCAGAGATCAGCTTGCCTCAGTCTCCTGTGATTAAAGATGTGTACTACATGCCTGGGCCTAAACTTTTCATGGCCTCTATGCCTCAAGATCTCATGTCAAGATCCAGGTCAGAAGCCTATATCCTCCAGACTTAAGATCTGGATCACAGGTCCAGATCACAGGTCCTCCATTTCTGGATTGTAGTTCATTCCAGATGTAGTCAAGTTGACAACCAGG
>JADRCD010211945.1:14641-49641 GCA_019843815.1 Montemys delectorum | reverse complement strand
GTTGTCTTTCACCTGCACAAACAAGGAGCAACATTAATTGATCTCTGTATGTTGCACAATCCATACAAATATCTTAATAGTACTAAAATTTTGTTTGTGAGATTCATATGTTGCAGAATGTACAACTTGGGTAAGATTCATCCTCGGGGATGCTGAAATGACCTGCTTCATATGTTGCAGAATGTACAACTTGGGTAAGATTCATCCTCAGGGATGCTGAAATGGCCTGCTGTCCCAGCCCCCTGCCTCCTGAAGCTGTTTCCAGAGAACTGCTTCCAAACAGCTTCAGGAGAAGGTGATGATTCCAGATCACTCTGCTTCATCCAACCTTTCAGATGGATCCAGTCAGAACTTCAGTCAAATCCTGAGTCTTCTAAGCATATAGAGACTAGATAACAGATGCTAAAGCTAACTTTTGTAAGTCTAACAAATTTTTCTCATTTTCCTACCCCTCCTCACTTCTTTAAAGAATTTTTTGCTGGGCAGTGGTGGCGCACGTCTTAATCCCAGCACTTGGGAGGGAGAGACAGGGAGATTTCTGAGTTCAAAGCCAGCCTGGTCTACAGAGTGAGTTCCAGGACAGCCAGGGCTACACAGAGAAACCCTGTCTCAAAAAAACAGAAAACCAAAAAAAGAAAAAAAAAAAGAATTTTTCATTGCCCCTATTCAAGCAGGAAGAAGCCACAGAGAGTCATCAGCTCCATTTCTTGAGTTTGGATGACCAGTTCTGGTTATTTTATAAATTATAGTTAGATTGTGATTTTTTAAGGGCTAATTTGGAATAGTTATAATTTTGAGCAGGAAGAAAATAAGATGGATAAAACATTGAACAAAATATTTTGTAGCTATGACCTTACATTGGTAGAAATCTTTATAATTGAGGCAAAATTGAAGTTATAATTTCTTATATTGGTACAGAATTTATATATTAATGTAGAACTAAGGTTTTCATTGATATTTCTTATATCTATACAAAATTTGGAATTAATATTGTTGCTTTTAGATAGACATTGAGCCTATATAACTCGTCTAAGAACACAAGGCTTAGACCTAGCAGCTTCTATAGCTGCTATTGTAAACTGTTTAGGATGATTAAGTCATGCAAGTTAAGGGCCAGAGAGTAAACTCATGCTTATATTAGATTCTGATTTAATCGTAATAAAGTGTTTTCAATATTACTCAAATAAAAATAGCTAAGAGTTGTTAAAGTGGAACAGTTCAGATATACTTTACATAGATAGTCTTCAAAAACATCAGAAATCCACAGAATATGATATTTAATGTTATTTCACTATTAAAGATCATTTGATAACAAGACATGTCTGCTCCTGATTGCTTCCCCATTCCTGTTCAAAGAAGAAGTTGAGCATCAAAACCTTCATATAGAGTTGCCCCAGCTATAGCAAGGTAGCCACTGGACAAATATTGCTCTATTCATCTACAGACAAAAAATACTGTCCAGGAAAGGTCTCAAAATGCAGCATAGTTGACAGTTTATCTTTGCCAAGACAGAGCAAAGAAGTCCTTCATAGTTCTTGCTCCATTCAAGGTCTGTCAGATGGTTCTGGGCCAGATAGCTGAAGACAAATGCTCCAACATTATCAGAAATCAGCTGGTGTGTGTGTGGGGTGGGGGGGCGTGTTTCATTCATAAATCCAGAGGTCTTGCTGTGCAGCGTGCACATGACCCACCAAAGTGGTTTAACTAATTTACTGCTACATTCAGACATGGTTCAAAGGTTGTTAGATGTACTTATTAATCAGAACATATGTGAAGGTTTGAGTAAATACAAATGTAAAGGCCCAGAGCCCTGTCCTTTGCAGTAGTAGTAGTAGTAATAGTAGTAATATTAATAATAATAATAAATAGGACTTTAGTTACCATTAACTACTCCTTTATAAAGCAATTACAGCTGGGACCCAAACATCCAAAATCTTAAAGGATTCATAATCTAAAACTTTTTGAGTGCTGATAGAACACCACAAGTGGAAAATTTCACTCCCAATTTCATGAGAAGGGTCACTATATAGGTCCATTCAAAATAATGTATACAAGTTCATGCTGTGCATTGTGATTTAAATGAGAAATGTCCTCCATAGGTTCATGCCTTTAAATGCTTGGTCCTCAGTTGGCAGCTCTATTTTGGGAGATCATGGAACATTTGAGAATTGGGGTCAATTGAGTAACAGTAAGTCATTTGGGGAAGAGGGGTTTCATGTGTCTTGAGGCCCTGGTTTTGGCCTTATCCCTGTTGCTTGGTCCATGGAGATGTGTGCAAGCAGCTTTATACTCCTATTGCCACAGCCTTGAACCACTCCTTCCATGACATCCTACCCACTGTCTTAGTTAGGGTTTCTATTGCTGTGAAAAGATACCACGACTAAGCCAACTCCTATAAAGGCAAACACTTAATTGGAGCTGGCTTACAGCTTCAGAGGTTCAATCTTTTATCATCATGCTGTGAAGCATGGCAGCATCCAGGCAGAAATGGTGCTGCAGAAGGAACTGAGAGGTCTATATCTTGATCCAAAGGCAGGCAGGAGGAGGGTATCGCTTCCTCTCTGGGAGGAGCTTGAACATATGACCCCAAGGCCTACCTCACAGTAACAAACTTCCTCCAAAAGGCCATACCTTCTCGAACATGGCCATACCTCCTAATAGTGTCACTTCCCATGGGCCAAGTATATTCAAACCACCACACCTACCAAAATAACTCCTTATTCTCTTGTTATCATATATTCATTTGGTTACAGTGATAGGAAACAAATGGAGAAAAGTTGTATTGAAAAGTGAGGTTATTTCTATGACTACCTGACTAGATGTTCCTCAGAGGCTTCTGGGCCTAATTTTTAGGAAGAACGTGGAAGAATTTAGAACTGTGGACCAGTGAAACCCTGGAATACTGTGGGCAGAACCTAATGAGTCATTCTATCAGGAGTTCATAAGCTCAGGCTGCTGGTAGAAATGCAGAGAGTGAAGGTCAGACTCATGAGGTTTTAGAGGGAAAGGAATCTACTTGGAAAAGAGACATGTTATAGTCTGGCAAAGAATATGGCTACGTTCTGAGCACATTCTCAAAATCTGCATAAGGCTGAAGTCACAAACAGTAGACTCAATTGTTTATTGTAATTGGTGTCCAGATTTGAATGGGAAATTTCTCTCATGGGTTTTTGTCTTTTGACACTTAATCACCAGCTAGTTGTTGTGTATGGGAAGGCTGTAGAGTCTCAGGAAGTAGAACATCACTGGAAGAAAAATATCACTGGTGGTAGACCTTGAGGCTTTACAGTATAGTCCTACTTCCTGTTCATGCTCTGCTTCTTATACATGCGATGTGACCAGCCAGCCTTCTCTGGCCACCATGCCTTCCCTGCCTGCTGCAATGGCTTCCCTGCTGTCTCTTCCCTGACATGATAGACTATATCCCTCTCAATTGTAAGTCAGACTAGGCTTTGCCTTATTTTGTTTTGGTCAGGCTATTTTATCGCAGCAATGAGGAAGTAACTAAGACAGCTGGATGGACAACAGGCTCTCCCAGGGATTCAGTATTTTGTATTCTGAAGTAAACATGAAACTTGAGGGTCAGAGATATATTAAGGTTCAAAGTAATTTTTCTGACTCTCAAGTTGACATGGATAGATTTGTTATAGTTTATCTCCATCACCAACCTGATTGAATTTACCTAGAGCATTAGTTAGGCACATGATAGGTGTGTTGGGAGGATAGGAATGATGTCAGGCATTTCCAAAGAGGGAAGTAAGACCTTCCCTGAATGTGGGTGGTAAATGAGGAAGGCAGCTATGATCTGCTAGTCCACTCTTTTATTTGTCTTCTGATCTACTGAGATGTGAGCAAGTAACCTCTTACTGCTACAGATAGTTTCTGGACCTGCACTCATGCCTTCTTTGCTGCTCTGTTGTTTACCCTGAACCATGGATCAAATTACAGCTGTTCTCCCTGACATTGTTTAAGCCAGGCACTCTGTCAGCAACAAGAAAAGCAATTATACACTGTCCATAGTGTCAGCAGCTTCCTGCCTGGACTTGGGTCTCATCTTCAAGAAATCTCATTATGTGTCTGTGAATATTCCAGATTCCAAATGCATAAAAAACAAAACAAACAAAAAGCAAAACCACTTCTTGTCCCTAGCTGAAATTGGGCATGGTCATCCATAAAAGAGGAACTAGAATATAGAACATGTAAAACATTCCTGCTTACTAGTATTCATTGGTATATAAACTAAAACACAGTATGCATCTTGCTTATCTGCATTTCAAATATTAAAAATGTTATTTTGTGACTGTGTGTATGTATAGTGTATGTCCATGTTTATATGTGTGTCCATGTTTATATGTGTGCCTGTTCATATGTGTGTCCATGTTTATAGGTGTGTCTATGTGTGTGAAGCTGTCTGAGTATGCACATACATAGAAACCAGGGTTTGATTTTTCAATCTTTTAGAAGATAACTTCTCATTAAGCCTCAACCCTACAAACCTAGCTGACTGGCAATCCCCAAGAATCCTCTTGTCTCCCTTTCTCCAGTGTCACAATAATGAGCATTCAAGGATCTCTCTACAGGGCTGCTGGGAACCTGAACTCAGGTTCTCATGCTCTTGTGAGTGACTATCCCATGAGACAAATAACCATCATCTTGGGGAGTTCAGAGCTGTGCCCCTTGCAGAAGAGCATCACAGACCTAGGCTGGGGAGACTGGTGGAGGAGCTCCATCTATGGGACTGTGGAGAAGCCCTCATGCCTCCTCGGTAAAGATATAATTGCAGTCTCTTGGGGAAAGAGGTGTACCCAGACTCCTGTATGTAACTCCTCTCTTATACTCTGTAAGGAAGCCCAAAGAACTCTTTGTTTTCCCAAAGTGAATTTTGGAAGAATGGTGCCTCAATTTGTTGTTAGAACCTTGGGACAAGGGGCAGACATTGTTTACAGCTCCTCCTGGGGAGGAATTTTAGCACTACATGCTTGTACAACCAACTTTTTACCATTTAAGCAAAAAACAACAGTAGTTAATGTTCTCAAGCCCTTCTAGGAGGAAGCACAAGTCATCAGTGATCTTTGAGAAAGAATGTATCAATATAAATTAAGTGTCATACACATGTTTCTATCTGCTCATCTACTCATGATTTATCTGGAATCTTGAAGGAGGAATCAAATAGGGTCAGGCACACATCTCAGGACACACTCTCTGATGGAAAGAAACACTGCACAAAGTCATCTGAGGGCAATTTCATAAGGCAAAATGTTGACTTACCAAGAGCGAGCTTAGAGTGGGGAGGAGGCACAGAAGTAATAGACTTAGACTAGCAATAGAGAGGAGCCAGTACTCAAAACCCGCAAGGGCAAGGAGTAATTGGTTTCTAGAACTTGCAGTTTACATAGGGCTCCTCCAAGTCTCTGATTCCCCATGTGGCCAGCCCATGGGGAGAAAGGACCCAGACCCACTCCTCCAGCTCTGCTTTTATTGGCTCCTTCCAATCTTTGACTCCAACCAAATCCAGAGGCAAAGGAGCTTCAGACAAAATCCAGATGGTGGACAGGGTGCCCAGTGGCTCTGGAGAAACAAATGAAAACTTTCCAGCATACTTCATTATTTTTTTAAGAGCAAAAATAAAAAATGGAAGATTATACAAATGTCCAAATGTTGGGAAATGAGCCAATAAAGTATGGTACATTTTTCAGGGGGATGTTACACAGCCATTACAATCCTGCTTTTAAAGAAACAATAACACAGAAACATGTTTTCTGTATAATCTGAGCTGAAGACAAGTAGGGCAGAAAATTATATATGACTTCAATTATGAAAAAAAAACATACTCACACATTGGGGAAATAGATGAGAAGAAACATGCTCAAAATTAATTTGGTAAATTGATTTGGTAATAGTACTTTTTTCTCTCTCTTTCCTGCTTCCTCCTTCCTCTCTTCTCCTCTCTTGCCTCCCTCTCCTTTTCCTCTTCTTCCTCCATCTTCTCTTATTTCACATAAACCATATACAAAGTTGCCTACACAGCATTAGTGTAAATAATAAGGTTTTTACTTTCAATAGTTTATAGTCTACTGGATAAGAAAGATTAATTTCTACTGATTATGACAATATTCAATGAAAGAGAAAGTATTTTATTGATGTCAACTGGTAGGTAATTCAGGGAAATCTTCTAGAGTGCATAGAACTGACAGTGTGCCCTGAGAGATGAGAAATAATTGTTTCTTTAAGTAGATAAATGGAGGAGGAGAACCCTGGGATGAAGTCACTAGAAGCCAAAACGCTGTGCTCCAAATGCACAACAGCCCAACATGTTAGCAGTTGGATGGCTCTAGAGCAGTCACTGGCCAAAGTGGAAGAGCTTCTTATAGTACACAGCTTCTATGTCCCACTTTGCTATGAACCCCAAGACAAATGTTTAGGAAAAGCTTCCAGGCATTTCCAGAATTATAACTCATGGCCCTTAGCTATAAACGTAGACTATCTAAGACTATGTCAGACTCTATGATGCTCATGCCCAGCAATCTGTAGCCACCTCCTACTGAGATGCTGCCTGGTGACTACTAATAACTTGGCCATTATGAGTGGAAGTAAATCTCTCTTACTGAGGTGGAGGTGGTTGTGGGCATGGTGTAGACAAGTTGAAGACCTACTCTGTGGTCTTATAAGGACTACAGCAGGCCTGCTACCAACTCATAATCTAGTGTAGTATTTCCAAAATCAGTTTCTCAGAACCATGGGCTGTACAGAATCTGTGGGTAGGGTAACACAGACATGCAAACAAATACAGACACATACTGTCCTTGCTTAGACTTTTTTACCTTAAAAGTTAGACTGATTCTTTACTAAAAGATATCCAGATCCTTTCAATATCTTCTGCACAGTGAGTCTTCTCTGGAGATTATACAATACAGGGCTCCCAGATATATCTAACCAGAATACTCTCCTCCTTCCCCTCTCTCCTTCTTCCTTCCTCCTCCTCATCCACTGGTTTTCCTTTTCTTCCTCTTCTTTCTTCTCCTCCTCTACTACATCCTCCATCTCTTCTTCTTCTTTCTTCTCCTTCTCCTCCAATACTCCCTCTTCCTACCCTTCTCTGACATCTTCTAGCAAAAATCATGTTTTAGGGCTGGCTCTTGGTTCAGAAAAAAAAGATAACTCCTCTGTCCATTTATCTACCTCTTCATTTAGCAAGCATTTATTAGATCAATAAAAATAAGGACTATTTGTCCAATTACATACAATCATAATCTTTATGGAAGCCAGGGAAGCTCACAGGCACTGTGTGTGTTGATATATGCCACACGTGTGACAGCTGTGTGCATCTATATGAGGGTGTTCAAGTGTGAGTGTAGGAGAGACCCACAGAGAAGGGGAAGATTGGAAGAATGATGCTGTGGTCATTTGGATAAAAATGGCCCCCACTAGTTTACAGAGAGTGGCATTAGAAGGTGTGGCCTTGTTGGATTAGATGTGGCTTTGTTATAGGAAGTATATCACTAGAGGGTGGGCTTAGCCAGGTCTAGTGGCATTCTCTTCCTGCTACCTGCAGATCCAAATGTAGAATTCTCTGGATTCATTCTCCAGCACCATGTCTGCCTACGTGTTGCCATGCTTCCCACCATGATGATATAATGAACTGAATCTCTGAAACTGTAAGCCAGCCACAATGAAATGTTTTTCTTTGTAAGAGCTGTTGTGGTCATGGTGTCTCTTCACAGTAATAGAACCATAAGATGGAACTGTCCTTAGTTAAGGCACTTCATACATGGTATCCCTTGGTAACAATGTCATCTCAACACTCACACAGATTTACAATACTTTGAGTGGATTAGGTGGTCTGATTTATTTTGATTTTGATGAAATCTCTGTCTCATGTGTCCTCCAGCTAACCCACTGGGATGAGCTGCCACAGTTTACCATGCTTATGCCCTACCCAATTTTGAATTTCTGAAGGTAACTGGCTTTTCTCTGTAATTATTTCAATTTTTTTTTCTTGAAAGTCCTTGATAAGGGATTTCCCCATGTGAGTAATAATCATCATTTTGGTTGGGGAAAGGGTAATTAACAGTTATTGAGCATCTCCATAGGCCACCATTAGGGTTAGTGTTATAAATGCTTAACCTCATTTTGTTCTTCCAGAAAATCGAATGGATTGTTTTCCTCTTCACGGACGATGGTAGCTGGTAACAGCATTTGCACACCAGGCTGTGGTAGCTGGCTAGGTCATTCGCACACTGGCCGGTAGCAGCTGGCTCAGTCATTTGCACATCCATCGGCCTGCAGGAGTTGGCTTGGTCTGGCCTTTGTAACATCTACTGAATGGAAGAGTAAATGAGTGGTGAACAAACAGATGAGGAAACTGAGGCTAAGTAACTGACTCAGCATCGCCCAGCTCGACTCGCAAGTCTCTCTGTCTCTCTTTGTCTCTGGCTCAGCATTGCCCTCCTCCCCTCCCTCTATCTCTTTCTTCTTCTTCCCTCACTTCCTCCCTCCCTGTTTTCCTCCTTGCCTCCCTTCTTCTCCCTCTTGTTCTTCTCCCTCTTGTATCATTCTCCCTTCCCCTCCTCTTTTTATCTCCTCATTCTTTTTCCTCCTCCACCTCTCCCTCCTTCCTCTCTTCCTTTCCTGCAGCATGAGGGCTCTAATACAGGCTTCACATCTGTTAGGTAACCTCTCTCTCTACTGCTGTCACACAACGGTAGCCCATGGGTCACACTCATTGGAACTCCAAGGTCCAAGTAATCTAATCCCCTGCCCTTAGAAGCTAACAGCATGTGTGGTCCATCCTCTGACTTAGTGCCATGACCTTGAGAAGTATGGTGGTCATTCACTCAAAGGCTCTCATTTTCTAATGAGACAGTGACCCTCAAGGAAGAAATGTAACCCAAACTGCTGAAGCAGGAGAAGGCAAGCATCAGACCACTTCTGGCTGTCCAGACTCCCACACTAGTGACCTTCCAGCTACTCAGAATGTTTGAAAGCAGCTAGAGATTTCCTTTGGAGTGGTATCCTCACTAGTGCCCACATGGCAGACAGATATTGAATTGCAATGCTCTGTTCCCAAACGCAATGACTCCCTCATCCATGTATGAAGTCCCCAGGGAAAGATCTGCTTTGAGGAGACAAACTATACAGCCTTGAAACCCCTTTTTCTTCTTACCCTCCCAGTTTTGTCAGGAGCCCCAGAATAGTGTCATCTCTTGTTCACTAGCAGCACAAAGGCCTTAAACTTCAAAGCAACCCTCATCCCATTGCAGGGAATCACAATGTCCTTAAGACATACTATATGCTCAGGAAAAAGTCCCCTGGGAAAGGATCCAGAAGCCTCCACCATAAATACAAACCTTCATTTCTCCAAATCCTCTTTGCTCTCATTTGCAGTGCTACTAAGGGGCCTGGGGCATCTTCCCCTGCATGAGGAATTCCAGGTCTAGGCTCTGAGTTCTTGAACCAATTAGCTGCTCTCCGGCTACAACTGTGGTGTATTTTTCCTTCTGTCTCTGTTTCTCTTTTTCCTATTGCTCCTAACCAATGGCCCTCCTAGCCTCCGACTCCATGATGTCTTCACTAGTGAGTGAAATTGAAACCCCCTCAGAAATAAGCTAGGATCTTTATTTTTGGACTTAGAGCACACAGACTGATCTGTTTGAACCTTTTCCCTCCGCAAATGCAGAGCATTTAGACCCCACAGGAAGGCTGGTTTTGATATTGACTTGGGATGTTCAGCAAAGGATGACCTCTAGGCTAGTGCATCGCTTTGTTCTTTTGTCTGGACTTAGGTTCTCATACTCCTCCTAAATTATTTGGATAGGAAGCGGTTATAGCTGAGTTGTGGCCCCTCTTCCCTTTGTATGCTGAAGTTATAACTCCAGATACCTGATCCTGTGATTGTATTTAGAAAGGGACATAAAAATAGATGAGTAACAAAATGGAGCTTGGGCCCTCATCCACCATGACTATTGTCCTTACAAGCTCAAAGACAAGAACACAGGCAGACATGAGAGAGGTCTATGAGAGACATGGAGAGATCACGGCCATCTACAAGCAAAGGAGGGACTTCATTAGTAACTGACCATGCCTACTGAGGCCTTCATCTTGAACTCCAAGCTTTCAGAGCTGTTAGAAAATACATGTATTTCATTTATGTCATCCAGCCTGTCCTACTGGCCCCAGGACCACCTGAAAACAGATGCAGGCTTTGTGCTTTGCACTAGGTATCACTGTTTTCAAGTGTCTAAAATGTGTGTAGGGCTTAGAGCTGGCATTGGGTCTTGGCTGGAGGTGTTTTGAGTCTCAGGTTAAGAAAAACTGGGATAATTTTTAAGAGACTTAGTAATCCTCCAAACTAGTACAGAAGTTTTAAAAAGAGAAAGAGAAAAAGATAGAGAAGAAGCAATGTTGAATGTTTCTGCAGTTGCAGGCATTAGATTGTAAGATGCTAAATCTTTCATGTATGTTGACTAAGGCATACTTCCCAGTAGTCCCGAACATTAATTGTATCCATAATATGAAAATGGAGCAAAGAAATACTACTGTTAATTTAAGTATTTATTTGAATGTGTGACACATTTATAATTATGCCTTTTATAGAAATGTCAAGTAAACTCTTATTATATGTCAGATACTGTTTTATAAGCTTTGTGATTGAGTTTACCATGTGCTAATGCTCTTTAAAAGTCTGTACCACTAACAGCAAAAGGCAAAATAGCACAACTAATACATTTTGTAAAACTAAACAAATGGTGTGTTTTATAGATCATGATATGATGTTGTGGGAGGCCTCAGCAGGCCCATGCTGAAGCATCTCCCCCCAGGTACTAGCATACAGTAGGTCTCGTATGGAATAGAGTTTATTTGGGGGCATGGGGAGGGAGCTGGAGAGTGGAGTAGAGGTGGGGGGTGGATAGAAGGACAAAGAGAGAAGAGAGAAAGAGAAGAAAAGAGATTGGCTGGAACATGTGGAGGGGGAGAGTAGGAGAGAGAGGGAGAAAAGGGTCAGAGAGAGAGAGAGGAGAGAGAGAGACAGACAGAGACAGAGACAGACAGACAGACAGACAGACAGACAGACAGACAGACAGAGAGTGAGTGAGAGAGAGGCTAGAGAGAGAAAAGGGGCAGAGAGAGGGGAGAGACCAAACAGTCACTATTATAACAAGCCAGGCCTTTCTGGCTGTTGGTAGGTAACTGTTGGGCGGAGCCTAGAAGGAATGCTAACATGCTAACAATTCCAAACCTATATTCTGGAATGAAGATTTGGTTAGAATCTAAGTCTTGCCAATCTAAGGCTGTATGGCCTCAGATAAGTTCATCAATTTCTCTTAGAATCAGTTGCTTCAATGTGCATGACACTGAAGACCCTGTGAAAGGACTGTGGGAAAGGGTAAAATACCAAATGATTGTTTCTTTTTTTTTCTTTTTTTTTTTTTTTTTTGGTTTTTTCAAGACAGAGTTTCTCTGTGTAGCCCTGGCTGTCCCTGGAACTCACTCTGTAGACCAGGCTGGCCTTGAATTAAGAAATTCACCTGCCTCTGCCTCCGAAGTGCTGGGACTAAAGGCGTGGGCCACTCCACTCCTCCACCTCCGGCCAATTCTTATCTTTCCATAACAACAACAACAACAACAACAACAGACCATCTGACAGGAACAATTTTTGGAACTAAGTGTTTATTTTGGTTCACAGTTGGCAGATTTGGCCCATCCCTGCAGGGAAGGCATGGTGCAAGGCTTGAGGTATCTGGTCCAGGCAGCAGAGGCAGAAATGAATGCTCAGCTCTTTCTCCTTTTTAATCCATCTAGGATTCTTCCACTCCTGGGTACTGCTGCCCATATTGGGGTGGGTCTTTCTTCTTCGGTTAAACCTTTCTGGAAATGTCTTCAGAGACACACCCAGAAATGCATTTCATGGAAATTCTAAATCCAATCAAGTTGACATTTGGGATTAACCATCATAGTACTTATGGAGCTCGTTATTTAGACTAGAGCCATTTAAAGATTCAGCACTAGTCAAATGTATGCTATCATTATACCATGGGAGAATTAAAGCCCAGAGGCATCCATTTAATCTGCCCAACTTTGTTCTATAAAGGCTATTTTTATTAAATGAAAAACCATTGCTTACACGGAGCAAGCAGAGCCACAGCATTCAATACCAAAGGGAGAGCGAAGGCTCAAGCTGTCTGCAAATGTCCACACCATACTCATGAACTCTTCTGGGATTTCTGCCCGTGGTGAAATCCAAGTTACCAGTTTCTCCATGAGCTAGGATGGGGAAGTAAAACCACTGGATTACCAGTTCAGCGTAGAGACCCTGGCTGCTGTCAATCCCTCCTCCTTATGTTCCATGTCTTTATACTGCCTGTCACCAAGCCTGGGCTCTTTACAATACATATTTCCTCCGAAAGACAGCACATACCACCCTGCCCTGCTGGCAGGATATTTTGGGCTATGGTTGTTTCATTCTTAGCTTCATCCACCACCATGCCTCTGGCTCCCAGTGACTCCACATTGGGCAAGTGTTGACTTGGTGAGAGTTAGTAATCTTCTACCCTGTCAGCTGAGAATCCATTGTTGACATGTGCTGGTTAGTTATTTTGTCATCTTGACATAAGCTCTAGACAAGAGGAAATGGATTAAAAAGGCCTCTATCAGATTGGCCTGTGGGCAATCAGTGTCATATTTTCTTTTGATTAATGATTGATGTAACCCAAAGCCAGCAGCTGGTCTTGGGTTGTGTAAGAAAGGTAACACATTCCTCATGACCTCTTCAGTTTCTGTCTCTAGGTTCCCACCTTGACCTCTCCTTCATAATGAACTGAAACTGTAAGGTGAAATGGATCCTTTCCTCCCCAAGTTACTTTTGGATATGATGTTTATCAAAATAGAAAGCAAATCAGGGCAGAGGCATGCTGGCCAGGGTTCCTTGTCCATGCCAACCAACCGAATTTTCCAGCCATCTACTGCCAATCCCAAATGACTGTTGTCAGTTTTGAAATACTTTCCCCAGTTGAGTGTCATCCAGTGATGGTGTCTTTGGAGTAATGGGAGTGAATAACAGGACAGGGGAGAAGGAAATGGAAAAGGGAGGGAGAGAGTAATCAGAGGGGCAAGGGCATCTGGGAGAGGCCAGAGTAGACATGTCCAGACTGAGTTAGTCATGTGAGGAGAAGGGGAGAGGAAAAGAGAGGGGAACCAGCTGCAGCAGCCAGGGGTCCCAAAGGTACAGAGAGAGTAGATGACCAAAAAGGTAGGATTACATAGGGAAAGGCAGCCCAGCCCCCTGGACTGGAAAGTCAGGACAGGGGTGTGATATGTCAGCCAGGAGGGCCCCTTAACAGTGAGACTGAAGGATGTAGAGGGAACCTGACAGCTAGTGTCGCTTTGATATATTAAATAGGCACCTCAGCCATCTGTCCAGGTTTGAAACCTAACAACCAGTACAATAAATTCATAATGACAACCATTACCTTCTCCTTGGTGTCACAAGTGCTGCCATTCCTTCCACAGATATAATCTCTGTCCACTGTCCCCATCTCTGGAAAAGATAGCCTCTCATCTCTCCTTCCTAGAAGACTGGGTTAGACCATGCCAGTACAGTGCATCCAGCACATCACAGATGGGAATCAGAAACTAGACTGACTTACCTTGAGTTCAGGGTTCTTCCAGCTATCAAACAGTGAACCCCCTTCCCTTCTCAGTGCCAGCTTAACAGTGCATAGTCTTCCTGGCCTATCGGTACAGTCAGCAATGAAACTTGTTAATTAAAATGTTAAGGTAGGATGCTAGAGAGATGGCTCAGTGGTTGAGAGTACTGGCCACTCTTCCAGGGTTCCTGAGTTCAATTCCCAGCAACCACATGGTGTCTCACAATCATCTGAATTGGGGATCCAATGCCCTCTTCTGGTGTGCATGAAAACAGCAGTGTACTTATATACATAAAATAAATTTTAAAAAAATCTTTAAAGAAAATTTATTGTAACAGATGTGATACTTCATTTAAAAAAACAACACTATCCAGTAGTCATTGCTAATATTTATTGATGATTGGTTATGTACTGGTTGGTGTTATCCACTCTCCGTGAATATTAACTGTGCATATACTTTAATAGTTGCTATCCTATTGTCATCTCCATATAGTAGATGAAACACTGGAGATCGGAGAAGTTAAGTAACTTCCCCTAGGTCACCCAGCCACTGTGCAACAAGGGCTTTAAGCAAAGACTGTCTGCATCCTCGGTTCATCTCCTTTATCCCTTTCTTGTTGTGTTTTACAGTACAGGATTAGTTGCTCTCTCAGTCAATTACCAAACAGAGGCCTCTGGTAAACAAAACTCAGATAAGGTAAGTCACTGACAGCATCAGTGTGTCATTCAGAGATAAGAGAAGTCAGCCAGAAGCTGTAAGACTATTGGGTCCTCTGAAGGTCTGGAAGTCACCCTTTATCCATTCTTTCTTGGAATGCTTAGTCTGTCTCTGAATGGAACCCTGTGCTTATGAGATGTCAAAGGTGTGAACTAACCACAGCCAAGTCACTAGCCTAGAGAAGCTCTGAGTTTAAAGGAGGAGTGTGGTGATTGCTATAGCAGGAGTGTAACAGACATTGCCAGGCTGGGGTGGAAAGCTGCACAGGAGTCAAAGGTCATAGGCAAGGACATAGAGGTTCAGCAGTGTAGGCATAATGTTTTGAACATGGTATAAAGTTTACCCTGGAGTTACTCAAATTCTGATTTTTCTACCCTCATGTCTTATTTCACTCCAGACAGGACATTGTAATGTTTCTACCAAGAGTCTCCTGTCTCAAGTTTGTCTTACCATTTATACTGGCTAGTTTTGTGTGTCAACTTGACACAGGCTGGAGTTATCACAGAGAAGTGAGCTTCAGTTGGGGAAATGCCTCCATGAAATCTAGCTGTGGGGCATTTTCTCAATTAGTGATCAAAGGGGTAGTGCCATTCCTGGGCTGGAAGTCTTGGGTTCTATAAGAGAGCAGGCTGAGCAAGCCAGGAGAAGCA
Organism: Montemys delectorum; assembly: GCA_019843815.1. Classification (NCBI taxonomy): domain Eukaryota; kingdom Metazoa; phylum Chordata; class Mammalia; order Rodentia; family Muridae; genus Montemys; species Montemys delectorum. The sequence goes on along the minus strand of JADRCD010211945.1, from coordinate 34,630 downwards.
AGCAAGCCAGCAAAGAACATCTCTCCATGGCCTCTGCATCAGCTCCTGCTTCCTGACCTGTTTAAGTTCCAGTCCTGACTTCTTCTGGTGATAAACAGCCATGTGGATGTAAGCTAAATAAACCCTTTCCTCCCCAATTTGCTTCTTAGTCATGATGTTTATGCAGAAATAAAAACCCTGACTAAGACAAATTGGTACCAGGAGTGGGGTATTCCTGTGACAACCTGACCATGTTTTGGGGAGGACTGTGGAAGGACTTTAAAACTTGAGCTAGAAGAACAGTCACTGGCTGTTAAGAACTCTGTGAGATATTCTGTGGGAGCTTAGAAGATCATGTTGAAAACAGTGCAGAAGATGGAGGCCTGGCTTGTGAAATTTCAGAGGGAAAATTAAAGACTCTTATCAGGGCCATGTTGTTTTAATTGTGAAGATTCTGTGGTTCTGGTTAGCTGGGGCTGAAATATCAGCTGTGATTAACAAGATACCAAAACTACTAAAGAGAGAACTTTGCATTACTGGGACTATTGATGCTGGTTAGCTGGAGCTAAGAAATTAGCAGTAATTAAGAAGAGACCAGCATCATTGAGGTAACATCTTCTGGGGAGTGTTTTCTGAGAGCACAAAGAGGTTGTGTTCCAGAGATAGCCAAGGTTGTACCTTGTGCTGCAACAGGACTTGGTAATGTGTAAGAGTCACTCAGTTGGTACTGGTTTTGACAGCATGAAGGAGTCATGAAGAGCAGCTGAGGCTCGACACAGTGAGAGGCCATGGAAGGCCATTGGTAAAGGTGCAGCCTCAGTTTGCAATTGATGGCCCAAGACTGAAGGTGTCATGCAAAGGAGTTGAGGCTTGGCACCGTAAAGACAGTCTATGAGGGGCTATTAGTGAAGCCTAGCTACAGCAAAAGATAGCAGTGTTTTGAAAATACCAGTACCATGCAATGACCACCAAGAACAGCAGCAGCAGTGAAGTACAGGCATCTAGAGCCCAGAAGACAAGATGTGTGCTACAAAGGGCAGAACTGGAGAAGTGACCAAAGCCCTTAGAAGAGCCCAAAAGATCATGAGTTGGATCCCAGACATTGGTTTTGCTTTTAATTGTGACTGTGCCCTGATATTTTTCCCTCTTGAAAAAAGAATATATTTTAGTAGAGCCCACAGTTAAGAGACTTTAAATTTTAAAAAATATTAGACATTTTAAATTGATTGAACTTTTAATATATAAAGACTGTGGGACTTTAAATCTTGGGGATAAATAAAAAAGTAAGGGTTGAGGCTTAATAATGATGTGTTTGTGTGTCAAGTTGACAAGGGGTCAATTGTACTGGCTAATTTTGTGTGTCAACTTGACACAGGCTGCATTTATCACAGAGAAGGGAGTTTCAGTTGGGGAAGTGCCTCCATGAGACCCAGCTGTGGGGCATTTTCTCAATTAGTTATCAAGGGGGTAGAGCCCCTTGTGGGTGGTGCCATCCCTGGGCTGGAAGTCTTGGGTTCTATAAGAGAGCAGGCTGAGCAAGCCAGGGGAAGCAAGCCAGCAAGGAACATCTCTCCATGGCCTCTGTGTCAGCTCCTGCTTCCTGACCTGCTTGAGTTCCAGTCCTGACTTCCTCTAGTGATCAACAGCCATGTGGAAGTAAGCTAAATAAACCCTTTCCTCCCCAACTTGCTTCTTGGTCATGATGTTTGTGCAGGAATAGAAACCCTGACTAAAACACCATTTATTTTCGGTCTTGTCAATAAATAATCACCCAATGGCTGAACAGAATAGAGACTAGGGTGGGACATCCTCTAGGAAGAGGAAGGAGAGAGGGAGATTTAAATGAGCTGATACGATAGAGGAATTGGAGCCATGAAGAAAGGTCCAAAGAGCCAGATCAATAATCATATGCAAGTATTATGGGATGGGACTGGGAGGTAGCTAGATTAGTATAGAAGTTTAAGGTATATTATTTACCTGCTCAGTTATTGAGGTGCCGTTTTAAATAAATGTTGGTTTCTCTATGAAATTATTGGGGATTAGCATAAGGTAAATTAATACAACCTGTGGATTAATTCACTGTTACATTTATATTAAAGAAAATTCATTTACACAGCAAGGAAAGGTTTTCCATTAACAGCTCCTCACAGTGGACAGGCCAGAGTCAATATCAAGAGATCTGTGTCTTTGGCTACCACCAGGCTTAGCGCTGAGCAAATACCTCCTAAAGACCAGGCTACTCCACAGCTGCAGAGCAGAAATGAGCAGCACCAGGATCAGTGGCTAGGAAAGAGCCTAGCACAGGATAGACCTGCTCATCCCACTAAAACTTCCATGCAGAGGTTCTTGCCCTAATTGAGATGGGTCTTTAAGGAAGTAATTAACACAATCAAGGTAGCACCCCACAGGTATGCCTAAGTGATTCTAGATTCTATCCAATTGACAATGGTAGTAAACACCACAGCTAGCTCCCTCTTCTCTTACCTCAGATGAGGCAGCTGAGTACGCTGTCTCCTTCTGGACTTCTTGTCTTTCTCCAGGGTGTTATTTACTGGATGGCTCTGCCCTCTCAGCTGTCTGCCAGCCTCCAATACAGCAGTGGATTCAGGAATTTTCCCCTTCATTACAATGAGGTTGGGGAGCTCCGGGGCTTCTAACATACTAAGCAGACATGGCTTTCCTCACCTAGCTTTTATCTTAAATATAATCAAGACACATTTTTTGGAGGCTTCAGGGTTTATCCTTGGCTTTGAAATGAACTGTCTCGGGTCAGCGAGTTGCCCTACAAGAAGCTTCCTTAGGTCTGAAATGAGAAGTGGGTGGGGCTATCTCAAATGCCCTGTTTAGCCTATTGTTGTTTATAACTGGCAAATATTCTTTTCACACAGCACTGGGTTTAATAAGATCATTTTCATACAGGTATATAGAATTCTTTGGCCATTTCCCCCTCTTTTATGCTACCTCCTGTGAGTCCACATTGTTCCCCTGGACAGTCTCCACCTTCCATTCAGATCAGAGCTCATGCATGATTTTGTATATCTTTATACAATCTAGGACCTCCCCCACCACAACCACCAACAAGAGAAAACAGGACATATTTGTCATCTTGAGTCAGTTTTAATTCTCTTCATGCAAGAAATGACAAAGTGAATTTGTTCCTTATGGCTGAATAAACACTCATGCGTCTCAAGGACATCTTGAACCCAGTATAGTAACTGAAGGTGTTACTCTAAAAGTCTTACGCTCAATTTGTTGTTATAGTCTAGTATTCAAGGAGAGTTGTGTTGACGTCAGTCAAGGTGAAAGTGGTCAGCTGGGAGTTTTCCATCTTCTGCTATGCTGAGACTCTTGAGCATTTGCTGGAGCGCCAGCCACAGTAGAGCAGTGGCAGGAACAGTGGAAAACCAGGCTACTTCTGCAGCCAGCCACTGTGGCCCTCTCCCTGGCTTACAGGGATTAAAAAGCATTCTTGCCTCAGGGACAGGGCAGGGCCTGGCTCCTGTGGGATGCAATCTACACCAGGTCCTCAGCCTTCTGACCCACCAGGGACTTTGTGAGGGGTGTTCTGTCTCATGCAGGAGGTCTTATGAGCTTTAACAGAGGACAGGGGTAGAGTGAGGGTTCAGAAGTATGACAAGTATGCCCTGAAGTAAAAATCAGACGTTTGGTCTCCATTATGCCGTTGTGAAGATGTGAGTGTTCAGGAGATTATTTAGTTTACGTGTTTATTCAACTTAGTCACCAAGGATCTGTTACATGCTGGGCACACTGATAGGTGCCTGGGATACTGTGGAAAAAGACCGAAGGCTTGGCTCTCAGGAAAACGGTGGCCTAGTTAGGAAGAGAGACATTAGATTGGTGGTTTTATAAAGCAATCACTAGAGTTAGGGTTGAGTTACATTTAAGGATTGAAGGACAGATTACTGTAACAATCACAAGCGCTCGCAATAAGCAATAAAAAGACATTTCAGCTTAAACTTGAAATAGGAGTTGGCACAAATTAGATGCTGAAAGGGGAGAGTTCAGAAAGAAGAAAAAAGTAGCTAGACCTGGTGGCACACACCTTTAATCCCTGCACTCGGGAAGCAGAGGCAGATGACTCAATGGTTCAAGGCTAGCCCCATCTACATAGTGAGTCCCAGTCCAGTCAAGGCAACAAAGTGAGACTTCATTTTGAATATAAAATATATAATATGTAGAAGCCCAAAGGCGTAAATGAGTTTGGGGAAATCAATATGTACAATACAGATCTGTGATTATTGGCCTTTGGGATGTCTCTTTCAATTTGTAGGACATGCTAGTTCTATATAATCCTGTTACAAATCCTACAACAGAGATTCAAGTACAAGTGCTTGCAATGGATGTTATAAAAACTCATTCTATATGTGGACAGACTACTAACATTCCTGAGACTTTTAAGAAGGGAGAGACAGAGAGAAAGACAGATACACAGAGACGGACAGACGATAGACACACAGAGATAGATATACATTTGTATATGTATGCACACACATGCATGCATGTGAATCTGGAAAACAGAGATCAACATCCTGTATCCTCCTAAACAACTTAGTATTTGAGACAAGGTCTCTCAGTGCACCTGGACTTTACCAATGGTGCTAGACTAGAAAGTTCCTGGCATTGTCCTGGGGCTGCCACCTCCCATCCCAGCACCAAAGTTACAGATATGCACCGTCATCACATGGGCTTTTGGGTAGGTATTGCATGGCAGGCACTTTACCAACTAAGCCAGGTTCCCAGCACTACCTTTAGGAAGATTCTACATGGGATCCAGAACCAGAAATAGAAAACTAAAGAAGAACCTCAAGGATAATTATCATTTTCCAGGAGCAGAAAATCACTTAAAAATGGAACAGCCCTACACTGAACCCCCCAGGTAGATGAGTCACCTTATCTTTCAGAAGAAGTTAGTACACAGAAGTAACACTCAGAGCAAGAGAGAAAAGGTCTCAGATCAGGTTGGCTAAGAAGGAAAAATAAAATCGATAGAAGGGTTAGAGGTGACAGTTAGGATATCTTTCTAAAGTACAGGCAAGATCTTTGCTACTCATCTAAAAGAAAAAAGATAGGAAATAGGAAGGAGATATAAGGAACCAAGGGGTTTGATGGTTTGAATGAAGATCCAGAAGTAAGTACCAGAGATGAGAGAGAAAAAAGAAAGGGGGAAAAAAGCGTGAAAGAAATACCATAATACAAGACTTGGGGCCACACAAAAGCAATCAGCTTCTTAGTTCTACCCCTTGGAAGGTGGAAACTATTTCCCCACTACCCTTAGACTAGTCTGGCTTTGGGGGGATCTACACTGAGCCACAGAACGAAGCAGATGCTCTGAACCAGCTTTCAAGAGGCTCTGCACACGTCCGTCCATTCCCGCTGTTAGGACCACCACTGACTTTGGGCTTTTGTAGGAGCCTAGGCCCTCTGTTGGAGGATGAGACACAGAACCCAGGTGATTCCAACTTCATGAACGCAGGCTGGCTAGACCGTAGAACTGGATCTTACTTTCAAGACCTAGCTGTTCATCAAAACTCCATATCAGAATTCAAGCACGGATAAGAGAGAGCCTCCCAGGGCTTTTCTGGGAAAGAGAGAGCTGTTTTTCTACAGGAAAGGTATGTGGTCGTTGGTAGAATGCTCATGTACCAGCGCATGGCCCTATAGCTATGAATATATAAACTGCACTAATTGGTCTCAGTGGGTTATAAAAAAGAAGAATTTGAAGAGGAGGAGGAGGAAATAGAGATAATGATGAAGTTAGGAAGGGACGTGTGTGAGGAATCTAGGAAAGTTAGAGGGAGCAGAAAGTGAATATGATTAAAAGACACCAAACATTTGCATAAAAATCCCCAAATATATTATATATTAAATATATATTTATTTATAGTATATGTGATAATACTAAATATAAAATATATTTAAAAGATAGATTGTCAAGGTGGATTATAAAGTAAGACCTAACTCTTTGTATAGTCCCTATTAAAACTTCCACTTGAAACATAAAGAGCCTGGGAGTTAAAAGTAAGAGGACAAAGAAAGATGTGCGGCTTCTTTCTATTCGCTAGAGAGCCTGAAGCAGCTATGAGTGACATCACGGGGAACATGCTTGAGATGGTGAGAAATTGTGCTGAGATGTATGGGCTTCTGTGAGTGCTAGGTTCAGTGGTCCTGTAAGAAGACACAGTAGTTATGAATGTGTGTGCTCTGATGGGCACTATGAATGTGCATGTTCTGATGATGCGTTTCCAGAATATATGGATCAGAAACTGGTACTGAAGGAGAAATAGAAAGAGCACCTAGAGATATCAGGACCCTATTACAATAACAGAACAAGTAAGTCATCAGAAAAGTTACGGTTGACTAAGTCACATTACTAATCTAGCTGCTCTTCTTTCTCTCAAATAGTCCCTTCTCTATTCCAGTATCTTTAAAAAAAAAACCCAAAAAACAAAAGGGCTGGAGAGATGGCTCAGCCATTAAAGGCTGGACTTACAACCAAAAATATAAAAACAAAACAAAACAAAACAAAACAAAACAAAAAAAACCCTCTGGATTCTGTATATGTGAGAAAACATGCCATAGTTGTCTTTCCAAGTCTGGCTTCTTTTGTTTAGCATGATCTTCACATCTATCCACTTATTTTCCCACAAATTATTTGTGTTTGTTCTTCTTTATGATTGCATAATATCCCTCTGTGTGCCTCTAACCTACTTTCTTTATTCATTTATCTGTTAATGGACATTTAGACTGATTCCATAGCCCGGCTAGTATATTTACTCAGTGTATCATAATAATCAAATGTGTAGATATCTGTGCTGCCTTAGATCCCTTCAGGTATGTTCTCAACGATGGATGATGTGGTAGATCCTTTCAGTTGTTGCTTTTTTTCTTCTTCTTCTTTTTTTTTCTTTAGGGACAGAGTCTCATGTATCCTAGGCTGGTTTTGAACTCACTACATAACCGAGGATGATCTTCAACAGCTGACTCGCCTTCCCATCACCTTCCAAGCTCTAGGATTACAGAAGTGCATCGTAACACCCAGCATCCTATGGTAATTCTACCTTTAGATTTTACATCTCCTTGGTTGTTATGATAGCTCAGGGCATCAGATATTCATTCTCATTTTGTTTTACAACTGCGAAGCAAAAGTTCTGATAGGTTAGGTCCCTGAGCCCATGTCATTCCCGTGGAGCTACGACAGAAGTAAGATTTTAACCCATGTCCAACTCCAAAGCTCATGTTCTCTCACTACACCACCTGCCTCTTTAAAGACTCTTAACTGATTCCTCCCCTTTCCTACTCTGTCTGCTTACTGTATGTCTGGAGTATGTGACAGCTGGAAAGAAGATGACACGAACCCTAGGCGTGAGGGATGGGGGGTGGGGGTGGGGCACACCAGAGCTGCAGGGTTTTTTTTCCCTCCACAGAGGGCTCAGGGCACAGAGCTTGCAGTAGGCAAAAGGGAGGCAATGACAAGGTGTTTGGTCCATGGGATGTCCTTATGTTCTGCAGACATCTCAGCTTCCTAGGAGTCTGGACCCCTTTGATGGATCCTTGTCTTCCAGCTCTGGAGCACCAGCACAGGATTCTGCGGCTACAGTCTTAGCGCTCTAGAACATCTGTGGTCCTAAGACTTTATTTCGAATGGACTTTTTTGTTACCTTCTAAAAACACTCTTCTCAATCTGCTAGGCTACCCAAGAACAGAAGAGGTCATAGCCCAGAAAAGAACAAAAGCAGGATTTCCCTTTCTTGATAACAGTGTATGTAATCCTTACATTCCATTCAGGCATTCTGCAAAGCCCTCTGAGCATACTTTATGTGTGTTTGTGACTAAAATATGATGTACCTTAAAAGCTATTCCAGCCTCTTGTGATGTGGTCATAAAAATTATTTCTGCATTAAATACCTTATTCCCATCCTGTCGAGTGTGAGCCCGCTGTTGGATGAATCACCGAAGAAATGAAATGCTTTGCAAAATGTTTTCCCTTCTGATTTCAGGACCGAGTCTTATTCGATTAAAGGATAAAAGCAAATTGATCAAATATGTGGACACTTGGAGTTCATTTTTATGGCTGCTGAGAAAATTCTGAAGTGCAGCAATCAGATTCAATTTTACTCCCTGTGGCTGCTCCCTGCAGAAGGAAATTAGATGAGGAAGGCCCACTGATGGCCCAGCCGTGGGCGTGAGTGATTGGCCAGTTCCTAATTTTGGCTTCCTGAACCTCTGTGATCTGGAGAACTGAACCAGCACCAGGAAAGCCTCCTTCTAACCCAGCAGCCATGCATTTTCTGACCTCCTGAGGGTAAAGCTTTCACCAAGTTAACAAAAACGTGTTTGCAGCTGGGCCTCTCCTTCATCAGACCTCTGTCTTTTTTTTTTTTTTTTTTTTTTATTTTTGAGACAGGGTTTCTCTGTATAGCCAGACCTCTGTCTTCTTAACCTGTCAAGGTATCAGGAAAACGAGAAGAGACTGAGAGACAGGGGCGGGACATGGGGGCACCAAGGAACTGTTGGTTTTCATTTCAGCTGTGTTTGTAATCCCATGCAGCCTACTTCTAGGTACTTCAGTGATTGGGAATGTGACCAGTGCCTTCCTGCCTTGAAATTCTACACTAGTCTTATTTTGTGGTTTGAAAGTATCACCAAAGACAGCAGTTAAATAGTAGAACTGGTTACATGTCTTTCATATATGCCCTAAAATACTGAGGCCCAACATCCCATACCTCGGTTAATTGCCACAGCACCCTGCAAAGAGCAGCTGGTACAGAGTTGGCACAAGACTAGTGAGATATTACAAAGAGTCGTGGAGCTTGGATTTGAAGCCAGGCATTCTTAGTGTAAGCCTTAGGCATGTGACCTCTGAGGCTGAGAATGAGCCCTGGAGCGGGGGTTCAGTGATAAAAGCACAGACTATTAAATTACATTGTATCTCCTCCAGGTATTCTATCTCTACCTTCTTTTGCTCACTGCACATGCCTATGCATACACAGGCATGTACACACACACACACACACAGACACACAGACTTCTGAATCCACTCACCGATCCGGCCCTCCCCCTGGCTCACCTGCATTCCACTCTGGCTGTGGTTCTTTCTTACTGTATGATTTTGGTCATATTTCTCACCTTATCAGCTCCAACTGGCCCTCTTGGTAATTTTGAAACCACAAGGATACTGGCAGCTTGAGATTTCTACGTGTGAGGCCCAGAGGCAATCAAACTCACAGGAGGGGCAGAGGATCTACAGGAGGAATTCGGGAAGTGCTTTTGTGTGGTCAGTGTTTTAATCCATGGAACCTAGAATTTCTCTGCATACTCTTCCACCCAAGATACTTGACACGGGGGCTCTGCCCAGGAAGGGCCTCTCTGGAGTGTTTGTCGACTTATTTTATGAATGAGAACAGGCGGTGTACTGGACGTAGCTGTGTTCCATAGCAAATTAAGGAAAATACCACAAAGTGTCCTGAATACATCTAGAGGTAGAATTGACAAACAACTAGAGGAAAGATGGACATTCCATGGCACATATCTTTCAAAGAAAAAAAAATCGACTGATGTATGTAGTGGAATCATGAGGAGGAAATGCCAAGTGTGTGACTGAGGCCAAACCACCCACAGATAGATACAGCAAGGTTTACACAAAAAGCCTGAAGTTCATCAGCAAGCACAGGCTGCTCAAACAACCACGGCTTGCCACCAGAACTGTTCGTTCCGTTAGGTGGTTCGGTGTTGTCAAAGCCAATCCAAAGAAAGCATCTCATTGCCGGTCAGGCTGAGATGCAGCCCAAAGCAGTTGAAAGCTCAGCCAGTTCCTCAGCAGAAGGTTGCAGCCAGCCCCGGGCCAGGAAGTATTATTAGACTGGAGTTTTGTCAGGCCTTAAATTTAACCAGCTGTAGTTCTTTTTAAAGTACCATCCTATTCGATCTTTTGAATTAAAGAATTCACCATGTAGTGGGATTTGATTATAGACAGAACACAATGTCCTTGGCGTGGCCCCTCCTTTCTTAGAGTGCAATGTCCACCACAGCCCTGGACATCTGCAGTCTGTGTCAGCCCAAGGCCTGTGGGCGGATGTGCTTGCTCAGCAAAGATCTCCCAAACTGACTTCTCGTGAGTGAGGTGACACCACTAAGCTCTGCGTAGCTCGGAGGAGTCCAAAGGGAAGAAAGAGCTACAAGTGGGAGTGAGAGGAATTAAAACAAGTGGGAAGGAGCTAGGGTATAAGAACAATGGCTGGGCTTAAAGTGCACACATACCTCCCGCTCCTATGTAAGCCCGTGATAATTAACACTTGCTAACAAAAGCTTCAGGAAAGAATTCAAGTCCCACAGACAGCCATCCTTGGCTTTGGTTTCAATTATTTTTTCTTCTATTGATGGATTCACAAAAGGAAATTGATGAAATCTAAAATAGTCGTTAAAATGACAGAAGACGAACTGGCAGGGCATAACCTGCCACACCCCCTTATATATGTTATATAAATTCTAGAAAGGTGTCTATGATCAAGATGTTGACTGTGAGTATTCTACAGGGCAGAGAGCAATATTCTAAATGCACTGTGCCCTGATTTTTCCTGTTTTTATTAACATACCTTCACAAGGGGCCATAGATTAAACACTGTTATTGGTGAAAAATAGTTTTCAACTGAAAACTCCTATTGGTTGATAGATGAAATGCATTGAATTATTTACTCCCAAAAAGTGTGAAAGGGGTAAGGAAGGTTGATGTCAGGGTAGAGGTTAGGGCTGTGTGCTCAATAACCAATGGGAGGAATGGAGAACCCTCAGGAAATGAATGCTTTGAACTGTTCTGTGAGCAGATCCAGGGTTGCAGTGTCATTGTTCAGAGACCTTTACCAGACAACACTCTTCTGAAGTACAAATGGACTGTGACATAGCCTCAGGCACTGATCGCCTTCAAAGTAAATGAGCATTTAGCACTCATGTCTACCAAGTACTCAACTCCACAATATCAGCTGTGGGACAAACTATGTGATAAAAGGATGGATGGATGGATGGATGGATGAAAGAAATTAAATAAAAAAGAGACATAGCCTTCCCTGATAAGGTTTATAACTTAGAGAGATAGACTCTATTATATAAAACAACTGAAAGATAGAATTATCAAAGAAATTAAAGAGAGATGCCAAGTCTCCAGCATGATAACAAAATGCCCAAGGGTTTCTTTTGGCTCACAGTTTGAAAGACTTCAGTCCATGACCTACTAGCTCCATGTTTTAAGCCTCTGATGAGCCTACACATCATGATGGGAGCATTATGAAAGCAAAGCCATTCATCTCATCTGCAGAAAGCAAAGGAGTTGAAAAGGAAGGGGCCACAACCCCATAATATATTTTGAAGGCATGGCTCCAGTAACCTAAACTCCTCCCATTTGAAGTTCCACCATCTCTCATGTCTCTACGGTTGTAAAGCGCTTGCTATGCAAGCATGAGAACATGAGTTGAGATCCCCAGAATCTATTTTTTTAAAGGCATAGTGGTGTATACCGGTAACCCTGGTTTCCAGTGTGAGACGGCAGACCCTTGGGACTGACTGATGGGCCAGCCTAGTCATAAAGCAGTAGGTTCCAGGTTGAGTGAGACTGCATATTTCTCTGCATAGGAAGGAAAACCTCAACACAAATGTATACACAAGAATTCAAGAGAGAAAGCAATGGATAGATGATAGACAGACAGACAGACAGATAGACAGACAGACAATTTCTAGTTTCCATCTGAATGGGAGAGATGTTTTTGTTACATGATCAACTATTACAATATGGTTGGAGAATAGAGCACAGGGTTTGATATGTGTTGGAACCTTACTTTTTAATAATGTTCGTCAGAATGAAAGATATTTTAGATGTGTACAAGGGGATCTTCACAGGGAATATGTATCAGAGCCACACAGCAAAGGACCCAGGAATGCTGAGTCAAAGGACAGTCTATGGCATTAGATACTGAAGATCACCCAATGTCAAGGATAAGGTTAATATTTAGTCCAAAATGAAAATTCCCGTGCAGGACTGTGATGTATGATTATGCCATAGTCCTGCTATTTTCTAAATAAAAAGGGAGGAACTGTTACCTTCCCTCTTCAGCTAAGCCATCAGACCTCTGGCAGTATCTGCTTGGAGGCTACCACCTGGGGAGCTAAGACAAAAGCTCTCTGCAGACTGCCACCTGGAAGTTCACATTGAGATAGGACAACGCCCACCACCTGAAGACCTTCCGACTTGCTGGGGACTTTGGCACCTGATCTTTTCTGCAGTGTTTATGTTATACAAATATCATGTAACCTAGAGATTTGGTTTTGCTTTGGTGTAACTATAAAAATCCTGGCCCTCCTAAGTGAAGTTGAAGCCTTGATTGGACCTCAACTTGGCTTCATGATTTCTCTCCCATTTCGAATTCTCTTTCAGGTCTTTGTTCCTTCCCCTGAGAGAACTCAATTCGTGAAACTGCAGGCAGTTTCAGGTCATCACATTCCCAGATGTCTGTTAGGTTGTGTTCCTCAGACTCATATGGTCTTTTCCACAGAATTGTTGACAATGTCTAGTTAATTGCAAGATAAACTCTGAACTCTACCATCAACAAGTTCTTCTGCTCCCAGCATTCCTCATTCCCAAGCCATCCCAGTCTCTCACACTCTGAAAACTCATACCCATGACTCCCTCATTCATGATGGACTGAGCAGAACACTTTTTTCTGCCTTCTCCTTTATGTTCTCAGTAAATACTGTTGTTGACAGATCGCAGCTGAGATAACTAGAAGAAGAGATAACTAGATAGATGACATATATAGTAAGAAAATTCTTCTGCTTCACCAAGTTGTCCTTACTGCTTGAAAACATTGGAAATGGTATCTCTCCTTTCCTTTAAGCCTTTGGGATGACCATTGTGTTCCTGGTGGGATAGTCATAGCCTCAAAGAGGGCAGCCTTCAGAAGATGCTGCACTGGGCTCAAGGGTAATTGAGGATATTCAATGGACTAAAGGCCACACCCTTCTGCCCAAGGTCTGTCTGTGGCAGCAGAGTCCACACCTCCCCCTGTGTAAGTATGCAACATTGCACAGGTATGTAGACCCAAGGCTGCCCATGCCTAGCTCCTGGTAAATTGATTCAGGGTCTTAGGAAATGGTAGGAGAGTAAAGCAGTGACAACAGAGCAAGTCCAGGCCTGAATGTAGTCTTATTCCAAGAAGGGGAAGTCATCAATGTGTAGGCAACAGGAGAGATGAGAGTAAGGCTCTAGACTAGAGTTCTGAGGCTGACATCCCTCCTGGTCTTCTTTACCAGCCTTCATCCCATAGCCTGTCCCTTCTTTGAGGAATGGACACCAGCAAGACCACAGAAAGCTACCAGCAACTATGGGCCAGAGCTACTGGGCATCTGTAAGTACTGCTTCTGAGCTCTCTGGGGACCAAGGTGACCTCATTCTCCAGTCAAAATCATGTTCTCCCTTAGTTCCTTCCCATTCCCTACACTTCCAGCTTCACCACCTCCTTAGAACAATCCCTCAAAAAAAAAAAAAAAAAAAAATCAGGTCTGGAAGAATCCTCACCCAGGGCACCAAATCCAAGGGCAAAATGTGAGATCAGTTTGGAGGAAGATAATGTGTATAATGGTTGCTATGCATGAGGAGCCAGCACCATCTGGGAAGTATCTCTCTAGTACTTGTTCCTGGCCTCTCTTGGCCCTACAGCCACCCTTCCTAGAGCACGAACAGAATGCCAACATGAAGTCTACCCTACCCTCAATGGTCTTGAGAGAGCCCCCCAACTTAGAACTTCCCACCTGGCCTTAAGAAAGGTCCCTGAGTCCCTTCCCTGCCCAGCCAATTAATGTAAAGGTCACCAGGACCACCAATCATTACATGCCTAGTTGCTGTTGCTATAATCTGTCCTCAAAAATTGTATAAAAAGCTTATGAAAGAAAGAGAAAGGGCCACCTTTTCTCTGGGTGCAAGATGACCCCAGCATGCTGGAAAAATAAACCTCTTGCTTTTGCGTAGAACTCCGTTCTTGAGTCTCAGTTGGGGGGTCTCCTGGTAGCTAAGGCTCACTTTGAGTCTTACAGTTTCAAAGAGAAAATTTTCCAAATGGACTTTTTTCTAAAGGAACTTTGAACTGAACAATCAAATTACAAAGCAGTTTATACTCACATTATGCAAAGCAAAATAAACTTCTATGTAGAGAAAATCTCTTATAAGTACCACCTGTCAATACAAGGGCCAATGGTCAATGAGCTGAAGCAGGAAATGGGAGGTGGGGACATTGGCAGGAAGAGAGAGGATTCTGGGAAATAGTGAGAATATAAATGAGAGATTCAAGAGATCTCAGGAGAGACGGACTAAGGAGACAGACACAAACCAGCAGGTAGAGGAACCCAGGGGAAAGCAGAGGAAATATGAAGGAAGAAGAGGGCTGGGACTGAAGGAGAAGTAAATAACTAAATGGTAGACATGGAATAGTTTAAATAAGTAATGATCTAGTCAAGGAATGAACCAAAGTTTATGGTCAAGGCATTTAATAATAAATAATTAATTAGTCTCAGAGTCATCATTTCTGGAAGCTAGGACTGGGAAAGGAAAACATGGAATTTAAAAATTATTTTAATACTTCTACTGCCCCAGCCCACGGGGCGAGTAATTAACCAGGGTCCAAAGGGGACGGAGCCTGAAAGAGAAACAGGCGAGAGAGAGGAACGAGGCCAAGCAAAAACGGTTGTCAAAGCCTCACTTTACTTCAGAAGGGCAGGGCAATTATACTTGCAGAGCGGGGGGTGTACACCTGGCTTCACACCTGGCTGGAGCGGAAGCGTTGACAAAACATTTTATGGTTTTTCCGAGGACACTCCATGGTTCCTCCGAGAATAGACTGTTACTCAGATAAGGTCAAATTCTCAGGGACAACAGGGACACTCTGTCCCTGACATTCTACAGTCATTTTGGTGTTGCTTCACGTTTCACTACTGTACATTAATTTAAACTACATTGCATAGATAATATGGTAATATTATTTTTCACTTAATACTCAGGGTAGATATTTTTCTTAATTTATTTAGATCCTTCATAGTTTCTATTTAATGGCTGCATACTATTCTCTTATGTGTACAAATCATAATTTTCTTGAAGTCTAGCTTGCTGTTGATCAGATCTATAGAGAGCTTTTTGTTTGATTGTGCAGTACCCTTTTCAGATGGCACTTGCACACATGAAATCACTAGGTCAGAAGTAAATGTATGCAAAGGTCCATAAGCTGAACTGTCATGTTTATTTCCCTAAGGAAATACTTACCATTTCAACAATGATGTGTACATTTTTCAGATCCCGCGACCTTCTAATAGTCTAATGACTCCTGACCTAAAAATGGTTGAAATTTTGTTGTCTGGGGCCAACAATTCGATGTCACTTTAATTTGCTTTTTCCCGTTGGATTACAAAGTTGGACATTTTCTCACTCTGTGTATTTTCCTCTACTGGGCCATGGAAAGCCGTCTCTGTTTTGGTTGAGCGAGTCTTAACTTCCAGAGACCCAGGGAAAGTTTCCACAAGGGATGGAACAGTGGAGACACGTTCCCAGACACAGATGGCTGACTCTACAAGTTCTCCAACTCCATTAGCCTGTGCTATCTATCACATAGACAATGCCCCAAGCTCCCAGCATTCTGGCTGGACTCCACCCCCAGTCAGCTGACCACAGCCAGGTATGCCCCACCCCACAGACAGGTAGCCCTTCACACCATATACGGGGCGGTTTGCCTCTCCCCTTCACTCTCTTCTCTCTTAACCTCTTACTCTTCCTTCCCCCTCTCTCCACGTGGCCATGGCCAGTCTCTACTTTCCTATCTCTTCTCTCTCCTTTCTATAATAAAATATCTTATGACCATGCATTGCCTCCTTTCAACTAGAGGCGCCCAGCGTTTGCAGCAGCAAGACCTGACAGAACTCCCACACACCCCCTGGCACAGGAACAACCAGGCCCCCGATTCCTTTCCCTGCCCCCTCTCTCTCTTCAGCCCCAGAGCAGATTGAGCTGCTATGGGGCCTCTAATTCATTCTCAGCTCCTACGTGTTGTCCAGCGTCACCTGTGATACCCAGGGGCTAGAACCTGTGTCCTTGGCCTCCGTGAGGCCCAGAGACCCCCCCCCCCAAAGCTCTTTCCTCCCACCCCCTGCTCTCCAAGCCTCAAGATCATGAGGTCTTATGCTGCATCGGGACCTTTCATGTTTCATACTGTGTATCTTCCAGGTAAGTATTTCCCTCCATTTTTATCCTCTGTGTTTCCTAATATTCTCTCTTAAGTCCATGATCATATGCCCTCCTTGTTTGTTTATTTATGTCTACTGATAGTGTCCCTGGTTGTTCATGTCTCATGCTCTTAAACTTACCAACTGTAGAGCTGTTTGATTTTTAAGAATATAAACACCTTAATGTCAATGGACATTAATGTTCTCAGGAAATAGATAATGACTTTTTTTCTTATCCTACCCCCTTTGAGTGGGACCAGGACTCTCTATATTCTAACACTGTACTGTGTACACACCTCCAGACCTTTCTTATTTTTTAGGATTCTGAAATTAATTTTCTTTGATAAAGAAAACTCGAATATATTTCTTTTTTTTTTCTGAATGTATTTCTTAACATCTCTTCTTTTGTGCCAGCGAACTGGCTCAACTCTAAAGGTGCTTACCTCCAGGCCTAAGGACCTGAGTTCAAATCCCAGAATCCACATGATGGGAGGAAAGCACTGACTCTTGAAAGTTACCCTAAGACCTCCATATGTATATCCCCATCCGACCCCACTCCAGGCCTGCCATAAATAAATAGACTCCAACAAGAAAAACAAGTTAAACTTTTGCTTTTGTGACATTAAATTTATTACAAAGAGAGCTGGGTCCTTTGATCTTTCCAGCACGAGTCATTGGCAATGCCTTCATCAGCAAACCATCCCAACGTCCAATCCCTGAAGCCAACCGTTATGTATCTTTCCAGCTCTTGTGTCATCCGGGGCTTAGCTGGGCTTTCTTGGTGTCTGCAGGTGGACAGAGCTCTCCTTGGGGATAGTTAGTTACAACAACTCTACTGGTCCTGACCCTCCAGTTGGCTCAGAGAGACCTAGTTCCATCGGAAGTCCAAAATCTAAGAGGCTCCACATACTCAAGTTGTTTGAGCATCAGTGCTGCATCATGGGTCGAGGGGTGTCTACATCTGGCCTCATGTGGAGTCATACTCAGAACACAGACACACTAACAGTATTGGATAAAATTACCTGCATGCAGGCTATAAGCATAAGATCTATGAGAAATATAAATATCTGAGCATATCCCTCCTCCCCAGAGCTCACTGTGCAAACGAGAGTGTTCAAAAATCAAGAGAATTAAGAATTTGGAACACTTCTGGTTTCAAGTATTTTGAATAAGAGGGATCAGGCTTAAAGATTTCACAAAAGGCAGCACCCAGCTGGTTCCAGACCAAGCAACTAAATAAAACAGAGACAATAAGTAAGTCAGACTCGGCTTGGATATTAGATACTGGGAAACCCCAAGAGGGTGTTAAGAGTACAACAAGCTGGGGATTGTCAACCCTCTTGTTTCTGCACTTACAGTCCCTGGGGTCTGCCAGTACAGGTGGCAGCCGGGCCTCTGGGACAGGCCTGCTTTTGTGCCACAGGCTCCGATCACAGTCAGTGGGACCCTGCGGGTGCAATGATAAAAGTGATTCTCCAGGAGAGGTTTGTTTACACCCAAGTCTGACGCCTCACAGGGCAGGTGTGAGAGAACAAAAGGGCGCAGGCAGGAAGCTTTCCCCGGCCTCTCAGACTGCCGGCCCTGCCAGGGGGGAGCTAGTGTGGAGCACTGTAACTGAGACTATCTCTTTCTTCATCTTGAGCACCTGCAGGGCTGGATGGTGCTCCCTAAGAGTGACTAAGGCTGTAATGACAATATCCTGGTCCACTGGAAAACACATCACGGGCTATAAAGCCTTTTCTGACCTGTGTGATTGTACAGAGATCATGACATGCATAGCAATGTCCATTCCCTTTTATGGAAGAAACAGAAGTTTGGGAAGAAAACTGCTAATTAATTGAAATGTATGCTTGTGATATATCTGCATGCATGTGTGCAAATACAGAGTCTGTGCATGGAGGCCAGAGAAAGATACATGGTGTCCTTTCCTATCACCATCTCATTCAGCTGAGGCAGGGACTTTCTCCCTGAGCCTGGGGCTAGCCTGGCATTCAGGAAGCCTCAGCAGCTCTCTTAGGGATTTGAACATGGGTCCTCATGTTTGCCCAGCAAATGCTCTTACTCACTGAGTCCTCTGGCTCTCCAGCCCCATTAGGAAGATGACCTCACATCTGCCCATTGAAGAGGTATCTGGAGTCACAACAGCTGGTCTTTCATGTGACTTTTCAATGGAGAAGATACATGGACCCTGGGCTCCAAAAATCCTTAGTCAAACAAATATGACTTTTTGAAGGTATTGCCAGCAATGGACTTCAGAATCTGAAAGGGGAAGTTGTCAGAGCATGAACAGGGGAACCATGAACAAGAGACCCATGGTCGGGCTCTGGCCTCCTTTTTCCTAAGGAAACAGTCTAGGCTGGCCGCTAGGGCTGGAGAATGAGCCTCACAGAAAAACCACCTTTCAACCTGGCTCTTTTCTTCCCTGCGGTGCCCACGCTACGTCTGGGTCAAAGGTCTGCCTCTTTTCTTGCTGATCCTTCCTGATAGCTAATGGGCTCCTTGAAGAGCTTACTTGCTAAAAGCCACAATGTTTTTGGAAAGAGCTTTTAAAGAAGGGGGCTTTTACTAAATGGCAGCTCTGGAATTCCCTATGAAATTACATGAAAAGGGCATTTAATACTCAAGAGGGTAGTTGTCTTTGGGGGGGGGAGGTTAAGCCAATTACTTTGTCTGGAGATGAAAAAGGTGAAGAGTCAGTTTAATAACAAGCTTTGGGTCCATGAAGAGCCATTCTGAGGAAGATGGCAATCAGATCACCTGTCCTGGCTTTATATCTGAAGAATTAGACTTTTGTGGCAGGAAGATCTGAGAGAGGCAAATGGAGAGCCTCTTGGGCAACAATATCCCCTGCTGTGGGCAGATGACTGAGGGAACTCCTGACAGGAA
Source organism: Montemys delectorum (assembly GCA_019843815.1). Taxonomy (NCBI): domain Eukaryota; kingdom Metazoa; phylum Chordata; class Mammalia; order Rodentia; family Muridae; genus Montemys; species Montemys delectorum. The sequence goes on along the minus strand of JADRCD010211945.1, from coordinate 15,496 downwards.
GGTGTTAGAATGTCAGCGTGGCCAATGACACTACCCCCCCCCCCCAGGAGTTTCTTCCACTACACAACTGTGAATTGATGCCTGGATATAAATTCTAAGTGTAAAACCAAAGAAGCATAGTGACCTAGCTGCCACGGTCTTGATTGTTGTGTTCTATAAAAAGATAAGGGAGAGAAGGAACATGTTTGGTGGATGTGCAGTCAGGTGTGGGGGAAGGGGAGCCATGCTGAGGCATCCCTTCCCCCTGAGGGACCAGCCACAGGACAGTATAGTATAGATTAGAGTTTATTCAGGGCATGGGGATCGGAGCTGAGGGAATAGAGACAGAGAAAGGCAGACAAGAGAGAGAGAGAGAGAGAGAGAGAGAGAGAGAGACAGAGACAGAGACAGAGACAGAGACAGAGACAGAGACAGAGAGACAGAAAGACACAGAGAGAGACAGAGACAGAGAGACAGAGACAGAGAGAGAGGCAGAGAGAGACAGAGAGAGGGAGAGAGAGAGAGAGACAGACAGACAGACAGACAGACAGACAGACAGACAGACAGAGAGACAGAGAGAGAGAGAGACAGAGACAGAGAGACAGAGACAGAGGGAGAGACAGAGAGAAAGAGAGGCAGAGAGAGACAGAGAGAGGGAGAGAGACAGACAGACAGACAGACAGACAGACAGACAGGCAGGCAGACAGAGACAGAGAGACAGAGAGAGAGAGAGACAGAGACAGAGACAGAGAGAGAGACAGAGAGAAAGAGAGGCAGAGAGAGGGAGAAAGAGAGAGAGAAGGAAGAGGAGGAGGAGGGAGAGGAGGAAGAGAAGAAGGAGGAGGAGGAGGATGTTAGCATCCAAAGCCTGTGGGG